>JAOVYW010008572.1:0-10089 GCA_025775045.1 Hiodon tergisus
CCCCCCCCCCCCCCCAGGGTACAGGTACTCACAGGTCCCGCGGGTGATACTGCACTTTGAGAATGGGGGAGGGGAAGCGAAACCTCTGGTCGCAGTCGCCTGTGAGTACGTCCCACAACGAGACAATGTTGTCAGTGGAGGCGCTGACCAGCTTGTGCCCGTCTCGACTCCAGCTGACAAACACAAACCCCAGGAAAGAAGACAAGGTTGATTTGGTAAACATAATACAGCCCGCAAAAATTTATGAAGACCTTGGGACTGGTTTACCTGCCAATAAGAACTCCCATCGCTAATGGAACGAGAGAGACACTTAATCAATATAATCACAAACATTTTTTTCCTCTTTTTAAATAACAGAAGAAAAAAAGAAACTCTCAGAGGGTCCTCACCAAAGTGAACACACTGGGTGTATGTGTGCGCTGATGATTTTGGCGATGCCACGTGTGAGGAAGTCCCAAATGACGATGCGACCGTCATTGCAGCCCACCGCCAGCAGAGTTCCCCAGCGGTTGAAGGTGCAGGTGAGGGCCATGCTAATGCAGTCCAGGGTGCCATCGGCCTCCTGTCGGGGTCCACGGCACACAGTCAATTTCACCACACAGTGCCAATACAGCATACCACTTGATTCCAAAAGATGTAAAAGTCAAAACGAACGGCAAACTTATGTTTTTCAAATTTATTAGACATTTGTCTTAACAACTTATGGATTCATGTTGTGTGAATACCAAATTCTACAATCTGGCTAAATCTATCCAAACACATGTGCTTAGAAAACAAATCAGTGTCCACAACTACTTATGCATAATAAAGTCTGGAAGCCCTTCACTGCACTCTGAAGTGATAAACTTACTATTTTTGATTACATTAGTGTAAATATATTGTGCACCATATTCCATACCAACGGAAAATTCATCAAAACATGTAGACTATATAGAACAATTTTGTAAAAATAATCAGCAAATTATCCACAGTTAAAAATTTGAGATGGCTTACCTCGGGATAATTCTGCCCAAAAGACTCTGGAAAGAAATGAGAATGTTATGGTGAGCTCTCATGACAGGTAAAGCCCTCTCTGGTTGTTTGGTTCCTTTAGGATGAACTAGGGGCCGAACAGGCATAAATCCTCAAAACTACACATTACAAAGTAAATAGTTTAATGGTTTTAACCATTTAACCATGCATGACATAATCTACCCTGGACGTGATTTTCTAAGGACGTCTAAAGACGCAGTTAACTAAACTTTCAGCAAACCCGAAAACAAAATATAGAGAATAATAGCAAAATAAAGCATACCGCTCTAAGAAACGTCACGAGAACGTGTCAATAGCATTGTTATAAATTGGCTACAAACGAAAAGAAAAAAAATACAAAAACCAAGCAACTAAATAAGTATTTGAGCAAATTGGTATGCGGAGATATACTGTAACAAATAAATAATACAAACACATAATATATATATATTTTATTTTTATATATATATATATATAATGCATCATCGCGTAATTCGAGCAAATCTATGAAAAAAGTGCTCACGTTTATTTCCTGCTTAATTACGGAGGTTAAGTCTTAATATTTAGACAATGGAGGAAAATATTTAAATATTCTGGTGATTTAGTAACATGAAAAGGGCGTAAATCTTTCAGTATTCCATTCTAATCAAACTGACAATGAAGACATCTAATAATCAGCTATTTATAACAATGAATAGTCTTCTTCAACATTAGTTAACACAACCAGTTATTCGTATTTGTCTTAATCGAAATAGTTAATAAGTATGTTTACATAGGGTACCCTACCTACCCAATTACCCAACTTAAGAAAAAAAGTGGTTAAATACATGTCATCGTGTTTAATATATATACTTGTTTTGAATGAGTATACCCCTACATCTAGGTAGCTACGATTAGCTGGATAAATCGCGATGGTGCCTCCGTTTTGTTAAATTATTTTGGTAACTACGTTCACTGGCTCGTGCTAACCAGCAACATTTGAGTTACGTGTTCTACCATTCTTCTATTACGTCCCTCGTTTCTACAGCGCAAAAAATGACATAGAAACGTTAGCAGAACGCAGAACTATCAACGCCCATACAATAACGACCGCTACCATGCTATGTGTGCAAGTATGCGAAAATGTGTAATTACCAAGCAATTCTAGGTTCATGGTTAAATCGTCGTCTCTCAGAAAATGCAAATAATAAACTCTTCCAAAAAATAAAAATAAGAAATCCCTTTCTTTTATTTTGTATAATCCATAATCAACTAGCTACCTTGCTAGCTAGAAATCAAACCGGTAACTGGCGCCTTGATACCACAAAGGACCCGGAAAGCAGTTTTTCTGCGGCCACGAAGAATCCAAAAGGATTCTCGGCTTAGAATTATTTACATCACATAGTCGTGCATTAAATTTTTTATTTTAATTTTGTATAATTAACCGTGTGATTTTAATTGTCTTCATGTTTTCAATTCTAAACTGAAAACAGGCCTCCACATAGACACCTATCCCACTTTATAGCAGTTGTATCAAATGCTTTAGTCGTTGAGCCGACGGGACGTTGCTGCGGTATGGATTGTATGGAAGGAAGGTAGAGATACTGAAAATAAGAGTGAAAGGAAATTGGATACAGGACATTAGTATGTAAATACTATATACTTAATATTTTTCTTTTTTGATAGAAACGGGGTCTTCTACGGTTATGTAGTCTTGTTAAATTACTTTACTCAGTTGCTCTACTGTTTATATTTACACTGTTTTAACCAACGTTTTATTCATTGAGCAAGTTAACAACTTTAACTTCTGTCTGGCAGAACCAGCAGGGTGGGGCAGGTATATAAGGCTCTCAAAACCCTAATGTTACAATATCCGTATGCCATCTCAGTACCAAAAATGGATACAAGACAAACCTAATATGTTTTTAAATCTGTATTTGAGTCTTGGGACAAAGATTCGAGGTATTCGCTTCCATAATATAGTGTGTTTGTATGAAAATGACTTTACCAGTAACATAGACCGTACTCGGGATTCCGGGGAATTGTAATTAATCCCTAGGATTGTGTTTTGTTTTTCTCAAAAAAATGTTTTCCAGTGTTTTTTTATTATGATTCTAGTCAGGCAAAAAATGAAATTCGCCACGACACCTAATCTTTATCTTACATATTTGGAGGAGCGGGGTTAAATTAGTGAATAATTCTGACAAAGTTTAATTGGCAGTGGTATTCTTTTAAGATAGTGGTTTTTTAAGGCCACTTTTCCAATATACATAGCATTGGTGGTTCAATGTTTTTGTATAGACATAGCAAAATATAATAATATACTAGTAATATAATTGGTATTTGAGTCGCATTGTAAAATATTCGTTTAAATATAGCTCTCAGTTGCCCTGTTAATTCTGTAATAACTAAATATTAAAGTCTTAACTTTCTAACAAAGGTACAAACCACGGTGCATTTTTAAGGATCAAGATGGTGTGGAGGTGCCGAGACTGCTTCAAGTTTTTCATTTCACCACCTTATTGTATTGCCTTTTTGGTAGGGATTATATCTAATGATCTATTTCACAGAGGGTGCATTTTAACACGTTTCGTGGGTCTATCTAGGCACAAATGTCGAAATCCCTGGATATTTCACTGCTGCATTTTTACATATATATATATATAACCTCCGAAGTGCAGGAATTACCATTTTACCTTTTGTAATGTGGAAGTCTTACTTGTTAAACGTCAGCACGCAGCATCCGCCAACAGCTTCTGACATTGTCTTTCTCCGACTGACAATCTGCTTATATCGCATTCAATAAAACTATATTTAATAGCATTCTATTTTGTATGTATCTTATTTCTCATTAAAATAAATGTTATGTGCTATTAGCGGGTTGCTAAGTTTGAGTGGTCCATCCTATTCCGGTAATGCCGTTTTGTTTTAGAGTTCGGACAAACTCATGTCAGGTGTACTGTAATGTTCCGTTTTAAAACGTAGAATCAGCAAGCCAGTAATTCGGTTTAAATATCTCTTGACCTCATAAAGAGGGATGTAAAACGCTTTTCAATCAGACGACTTGCTTTTGTTACAAAATGTTTATTCCGTGGACAATCCTGTATTTCGTTATTTCTGCTAAATTTCTAATTGTATCTGCAAATCAGTGTTGTCGATTTAAAAATATCGATATCTGTTATATTTTAGTCGCTGCGTATTAATGAACTTCAAGACCCACAATCCACTCGGTCAAAGTTAAAGTTCTTGCTTATTTTATTACAGTATAAGGAACATTCCGCGTTTCTTTGTTATGCTTAGTACTTCTTGTCACACTGTTCTCTAGCAACTGCCGTGTGCTGTGAGAAGACGACAGGAGAAGAAAAGTCATGCATGTAAAAAGGCATTACTGGAACGAGTTTTAGAGCATCATTTGCTACGAATCTTTGGCTGCAGTAAAATATATGTTTTTAAATTGACTATAGGCCTATGTTGTATTAGTTATGGATTTAGCCACCTATTTACCTGTATATACATACATTTACATTTATTTTTAACTTACCCTTATTGTAAATTGGTCCACGTAAACAATAAATACTAACGTTATAACATAGTAGTCTGTTCTAAACTAGACTATTCTGCTATTCTGTATCGTTAGTTCTTGCTAGCTCGCTGCGATAAATATATCTGAGCATGGAGAACAGTCATGACTGCTTGTTAAAAGTATTGATAGTTGGTGACGTAAAAGTTGGGAAGACATCCCTGGTGCAGCGTTATGTGAATGACAGATTTAACAAGAATTACAAATGTACTGTGGGAGGTAAGATCTTTATCACCAAAATTTTTAAAATGTAAACTTGATACATATTGAACTAGCAATCTTAGTTTCACTTCCGCATGCAGTTTATAAAACAATACTGCCATGTAATCGTGAGCGATCGCCTAATCTTTTTTCCACAGAACTACGAGGTTATATGTCGAATAATTAATGAAAGATAAAAGTACAATTCATAACTCTGAATAATTTTTTATTGAAGTTAAACCTAACATAATGACATAGTGAAGATAATGACGTCAAAATCAATTGAAATAGAATTTCAGTTCGATGCAATGAGGCAAGCTACATTCAGTAGGCTACGTTGGCAACGCTATGTCATTTTCTGTTTTTGCTAGTGGACTTCGCCTTGAAGGTAATTCCCTGGTCAGACAGGGAAACGGTCAGACTGCAACTGTGGGACATAGCCGGTGAGTTCCTCTCTATTTTATAAATGTGGGAAATATATACGTGGTTTGCTAATATAATTTTTTTTTTTTTAAAGAAATCTATAAAAGAAAAAAATAAAGACTGAAAATATCAATATAACGTCTGGACTGCAGTGATATGATTTAATCCAAAAATTAGAAACTTTTAATTATGAACTCTAAGGTCTTATCAATCACACAGTGTAGGGGGAAGGGTACATCTTAAAAGGAAACACTGTTGTTGATATATCCATTTTAGCACTTGACCACAACACAACCAAGCTTAAAACACAGCCTTATTTTACCCCAGAAGAATATCATAAGGGGCAGATAATGCTAGACTTCTGAACTAAGTAGAGCTGATTTACTATAAACTGGGTCGCTAGGCTGACTGGTGGTTTGCATGGGAGTACAAAGTGTGTCTTCCCATTGATCAGGTATACAAAGTCAAAAGGTTGTTCCAGTGTGTGATTAAACAAGTTGCAGTTCTTTTATGATAGTATCATGCCCAATCCTCAACAGTAACTTTACTTATGAAGCCAGAAACTCATGTGGTTGAAACATAAATATTTGATAATCTTTTTACCTAAATTAATATCACATAGACACCCCTTGTGGTCAAGTATCGCCGCTTGATTCTGTGGTCCTCACAGTGTTAACATCTGATGAGAGAAGATCATCGGCAGCTCTGGTGAATCGTCCTCTCATCAGTCAAAGGACCGGTCGCTCTTAGCGTGACTCACCTGTTTGATCTTTCCCTACCCCCCGCCCCTGTGTCTGTGAAATATCACGTCAGGCCAGGAGCGCTTCACGTCTATGACCAGAATTTACTACAAAGAGGCATCTGGCTGCGTTGTCATGTTTGACGTCACTGACACATCCAGCTTCCGCAGCTGTCAGGACTGGAAGACTGATCTGGACAACAAGGCCATGCTGGCAAATGGCGGTCGGATTCCATGCGTTCTGCTGGCCAACAAGGTGGGGTCTCTCCATCAACTGGCCCCAAACAACAACAAAAAATGTCTAATGAGATGATTGTTTTTATATCAAAAATTTAATTAAACACACATGACAAGACCCCTCATTAAAGTTCCCTTGGCAACAGTGTGAACTTTCTCCACAAAGTGTCGGATCCACCCAAATGTGTTTTAAATCTATTCCAAGCACAGAGGAAGAAAGATGCTCCTTCAGTTCAAACAACATTTCACCTGCCACTCTGCATATCGGAGCCCTGAGCCAGCACAGGAATCAGTGTTAAAAAGAAAGCACTGCTGGTAATTGTAGTACAATATTTTATGGACATGGAGTCAAGTAAAATGATCTGCATTGCATAATTGTTCAGAAGTTCAGATGAGGACGAAAAAATAAAGCAACAAAATGCAGTATTGCTGGCCTCAACTCCTGATAAGCCACAATGCTTATTGTCAAATATAGAGTTATTAATCCAAGTTTTCTGTCCTTATGCATGGTCAAATTCTCTCCAAGCGGCGATCGAAATACCTGGCTAAATTAATCAATCAGTGATACTTCAGCTAGAGTCCCCGTGTGCCGAATGGAAATCCTGCCTTCAGAACAATACGACATTGAATTTATCCAACGAGTTATGATGTATGGTATAGGATCACTAGTGTGTGAGGTAGGGTTAGGGTGGAAAGTTAGTGGAGTGTGGTTAGCCAGCATATGGCCGAGTATAGCTAGTGTATTGGTGTGTGAAATGTGTGGAATCTTACCATGGCCTCTCATAACATCTCTGTTGCATGTGAACCTGAAATCCTTGATGAATGCATTCCAGACCCCGCCCCCCATGTTTAGGGATACACTTAGGCTTACACTCTTCTCTTTTGTTTCTGTTACTCTGCAATCTACCGTTACTTACACTGCTCTCTATCTTTACTGTTTCTCTGTAATCTGCCCTAGTGTGACTTGTCACCATGGAAAGTATCCAGAGAAAGTATTGAGCAGTTCAGCAAAGATAATGGATTCATTGGCTGGATGGAGACATCGGTCAAAGACAACAAGAATGTCAGTGAATCCATCAGGTATGTCTAACTGTTGTGACTAAATGCAAAAGAACAATTAATTAATTGCCTTCTGTAAAGTGTGCCAAAGTATCAAATAAACAGGCTAATGTAGCGTGCAAAAGAGAGCTGTATGAGAACGCCAAAATGAAAAAGGAAGTGGAATTTGACCAAGAGAATAGAAGAGACCGGAGTGTGGGGACAGTGTTCTGCTGAACGCTGCAGTGCTGACTGTGTAGTAAAGACGCCACTCTGGAGCTGGAGCAGCATTCCCTGAACCAGTTCAAATAGCAAGATTAATAGTCAGCCAATCACAAAAATAAACTCTCAGCAGTAGAAATTGGGTCAAGTGTAAACTCTACACCACGCATGTCGGCACAGTCAAGACCGTAAGCTCAGCTTGGTTAGTAGTTTGTATCACATCCCAATTAGCGATACAAAAAACTTGCAAATGCTGTGCATATTAGTATCTGCGTGGGTAAAGAACTTTAAAAAAATGTAGGTTTTGCTATGCAAATTTGCTATGGATTTTCAGTCCATCCCTGAAATTGAAAGTGGTGTATGCCGTTGTCGGGCAGGTTCCTAGTGGAGAAGATGATGGCAACCCAGTCGACCGTGTACGGGCCCAGAAACGACGGCGGACGCATCGAGCTGGATGCTCCATCAATGGGGGCCAACGGGGAAGGCTGCTGCTGATGGCTAAATTCATCCCAGATGGAACTAAACCACCTTTATTTACATTGGGTTTGGTCCAGTGGACAAACTTGTGATTTGCCCTCTAAGTGCCAGTCAGATTGGTCCATATGTATGGTGAAAAATGGGATGAAGCCTGACTTATTGGAAAAACTTTCAATGACATTATCTGATTGCTACCTATTGCTGCATCCGCACAACTGCATAACCATGGATCGTCTTTCTGGGTGCACAGCTAATTGTTTGCCTCTTTTGATCCCTCTTAGCTGCACCTGTAGCAAAGTTATTTAACATCATCATTAGTAGTCTTAGATTTTGTCTAAGTCAACCTAACTCTTATCTCATTGAATCAGCTACAAGCGAGCCATGAGTGACCTGTAGCCAATCAGTTTATTCAAGCGTCTTTTGAAGGTGCAGTCTTTCAGGAGTTTGTCTTCCCTTGCACTGGGTATGTTGTAGGTCTGTCATAGTGATGATGACTTTTCAGTGTTCTTGTTTGTTTTTGATTGAGTCATTTCCAAAGACACCCCTGACTGGACATTTTCATCTTGTATTACATGGTTCACATGTTCATGTTAAACCATGGCATGATTTTGCCCAGTGACTGATTTTATTCAGCCAGGATTGGGGTCTTTACTCTGAAACTCCTTCAGCGATGTCATTTCCGCCATTTTCACGTGTTATACATTATTATTATAATTAGTTATTATATATTTATTATGCTACTTCGATTATACGTGATTATTATGAATATTTTATAGAGGATATTATATTTTCTAAATATAATCTTGTGGTCTTTGTTGGTCCCAAATTTATAAATGTATTCACAGATCATTGATACTTTATTTGTTTTTGTTTTGGCCTGTTGTCACAGGGAGTGAATTTCCACTATTTGGTTAACAGCTACCAACTATTATTTGCTTACTATACAATCATTGAATATACTGATGATGTGTGTTTTTAATTTGGTCATGTAGCGATATTAGTATGTCTCATTGTTTCTACCCTGTACCCTGGCAAAGGCCCCATTTAATAAAGGCTTTTTGACACTTTTCCACAAATTAGTGCCTTGAACCTGGTTACTAGTTTGCGTCCCTGACTTGACAAAAAGCTCTGAGAAGTAATACACTTTTGGCAAACGATTGTAACTACATCTTTTTTTACCCAAAAAGCATCATTTTTGCCAAAGTAATGATCCCAGACACACTCCTAGTATACCCTAAGGCTAGAACACTTCAACTAATGTATTCTGTCTGTTGTCTTTTTTCCTTTGATATGTCTGCAAATTCATTTTTATTTAAACTCCATGGTCCTACAGTGGGGAAATGGGCTGTCCTGGCACATGCCTGTCTCTGTCGCAGCATCCATCTTGTGACTGATCAAGATGACCCAATGAAAGCTTCTCTGTCTATAACCTCCCAACAGAGACGTATGACATATCACCAATTAGGACCTTGGTTGTATTATGTTGTATTAACACTGTATGGGAACGAGAGGTCAATATGTTTGGTAAAAGACTGTTTTTAAAAATAATTGGTACCGACATCCTGTCTTGGGTGTTGCCTGCCTCACACCGAACGTTTTCCCGGGACCCTGAATTAGATAAGCTGCTTCAGAAAATGGATATATTTTTATTGGTTCTGAATAAATAACTGAATTTTAGTTAGTACTTGGTCATTATTTTACGCAGTGCGTTTAAATGATTATTGAACGGGGTCTGGTTTCCATAGACCTGATCAGCTGTTGTGGTGACCAGTCTGCATTTTACTCTTCATTCCAGCATGGAAATGGAAACTGACTGTCCTTCCTAAAAACCTGAATGAGGAAGAACAAACCGAAAAGAGAGAGAGGAGCATGCACTGGTCTGCTGTAAGGAGTGTCAAAATGCTACTCCACAAAAGTCATTAGTCTGAGGGATGGGAGTATATTAGTGTAGTGGAACTTGTTGTGAAAGGATTTCACTAAAGACAGTGATGTCAGTTTAGTCCAAGACAAGAATACGATTGGTTCCATTAGCTAGGGACAGTCTTTAGCTGTGAGCAACAAAACGTTTTGTAGGAGGTTGTGCCTTGTGTGCAGCAGTGAAGAGACCGGACCTCTCCCGTGCGTACTCTAGCCGGACGCGTGGCACATAGCACCCCCACCAGAACGAACCACGGGCTCGTTC
>JAOVYW010008573.1:0-10088 GCA_025775045.1 Hiodon tergisus
ACAATACAATATATATATACTTATTTACGTATGAATATCGTGATTTTCTACGGTGATGGTCATAAACAGCATAGAAACACTAGCACTGGACTTATCAATGACTCTTGTTTTATCAATTGAACTTGGCTTTGATTGGTTTAAAAACGATGACTGGTGATTCAAACAATGGTTACTCAGGCATTGTCTCTTTAAAATAACAAAACAGATATTTCTCCTGCAGGTAGGTACCAGAAAGGGTGACAGCCATACACAACAGCTATACACACAGTGGTACACACAAATGCATATAAACATAGTGGTGCACGGAGCTGTGTACAAACATAGTGGTACACACACTGCAATACACCCAGCAGCACACACAGAGGTACACACAGTGGTACACACACAGCGATACAAACAGCAATACACACACAGCGGCAAAAGACAGCAGTATACACAGCGGTACAGACACAGCAGCAAACACAGCTGTATACAAACACAGTGGCACAAACACCCTGGTACACACACTCCGGTACACACACACAGCGGTATACTACTGAGACATGTCCATTTGAAGCTTCTCCAGAAAAGCCAGTCAGATTTCCAACGCACCTTTTTACAATTTTTCAATCATTTAAAATGTGGAAACAGGATTATGAACCTTTTAGGGCAAAGGAAATATCCCCCAGCCACAACACCCTATCCATTCAGTGAAATTCCAAGATGCCATCAACAGGAGATTACCTGTAATCTCTCATTACTTAAGGAAGGGAGGAGAGCAGCCCATATTCTATTGCAAAAGCTTCCTTATGTGATGTCTTTAAAAACCCAATTCTCCTGTCAGCTCGGGTTAGAGCGAGTTTATACTTGGACTTACATCAGCTCCACAACGTGCCTGCATCTGCACATGGACCACTGTAAATGGGTAGACTTGAAGAAGCTGCAAAGAGCTCATTGCTGGCGGGGATCTGAACAACAGAACACAGGTGGTCCACCTCACCTCAACAACCAGTACAATGTGTTTTCACAATCTGGCTTGGTGCGATAGCTTACAGTACACTCTGTTCCTTGGCTTTTTCTAACAGGGGATCAGTGCCACCCACAAATACATAGTGGGTACCATCAGCACGGTGCAATTAATGAGCTGTTTGTTGAGTTGTGTTTAAATTCACAAGTGACACCGAATTATTGAGTGTCTGAATGAGTGTGTTTCGAGTAAGTTACGAGTAAATGATGTATTTATATTTCACCTTTTGGGATTTTATTCCTCTTCACATTTGTGTGTATTCCACTCTTGTCCTTGTGCACATAATCAGATTATACACCCAAAAAGGGCTGACAGTTTCAGTAGTAAATATTGCATATTTTTTAAACTCTTGTATTCCAGTATAGTAAGTTCTGACTACCTGGTTCATGATTGACTGTACTACCTGGTCCATGATTGATCGTACTTTACTCATCTTATTACCCTATAACGTGCGCTCTAGAATAGATAGTTTGACAACAAATAACGTGTGGCGCTTTATACAGCGGTCACTGGTGACAAATATAATAAAAGAGAAATGGTTCCACACAGCACACAATTAAATAACCCCATGTGCTTTCCATGTTGAGTTAAGGCCCTTGAAAGGAAACGGGTGTAAAGACCAGGAAGAGGAAATGGGAAATTTCCCCAGCGTTAAACAGCCACAGTGGAATTCTATTACATGGGCACTCTATGGTCAAATAAGCACATGAGTCTTCCCTGTGGGTGAAACAGCAGTATCCGTACCTGAGCCGTTTCTGAAAAACAGAAGTAAAAACCTTTGAAGCATTTCCTCTTTGTTAATGAAAAACAATGCAGACTGTTTACTTGTTCGCTGCTTTGTGTCTGGTCCCTAGTAGCATCCCTTAAAGGTGCAAATATGTATCTCACACCATGAATTACCTGGAATAACTCACACCTTTTTGTTAATGATAATTGCAGTTTAATGTTAGCAGTGCTCTGTTTGTATTTTTACAGGAATTCAGAAACTTCGCTTTAGGGCATGAATCTTTTCCTCCTGGTGTTGTGGAAGGAAAAGAAACATCAGTCCAGCTAATGAAAAAACACTACAAACAAGACACAAAAAAATCAAACCATTTAACTTAATCAACTTTCTATGAGCATATGGTGATTTTTTTTTTGTAGTTCCCACTGATAACTCACACATGCATTCACTTGAACAATCTTTCTGTTCCAAACGATTCAGGGATTTTCCCCTCTGTGTGCCCGAAACATTTTCATTGAGCGTTAAGTGCAATTCCTACTGCTGATGCGCCATATATATTTTCCCTAGTAAAAAACAATCAAAGTTCCCTACTGGAGATGATATTTTGATTTCAGACATGAGCAGTTACCTACATGCATGAGATCCCCTGATGTGTGCCTGGGACTTGCCCAGAGTGAGTTTGGAGAGTTCACCCCTTCCCCTCTCTGCAATGTGTTCCCATTAAACCTTGCCCTTTTCAGATATCGCCACTGCCGCTAAGGAGCAAGGATCTCCTCATCTGCATCACATGCAGATTTAAAAAGCTACAGATTAAAAAAGAATAACATTTGAAATACACTATATGAGCAAAAGTATTGGGCCACAACTCTTAGTCATTGAATTCAGGTGTTTCATTCAGTCCCATTGCCACAGGTGTATAAAATCAAGCACCTAGCCATGCAGTCTGCCGTTACAAACATTTGTGAAAGAAGGGGTTATTGCTACCGTTGCAACAAGTTTGTGTAATTTCTTCCCTCAATTAACTGTAAGTGGTATTATTGCAAAGTGGAAGCGTTTAGAACCACAGCAACTCAGCCATGAAGTGGCAGACCACGTAAAGTTACAGAGCGGGGTCGCTGAGTGCTGAGGCGCATAGTGGGTAAAAGTTGCCAACGCTCTGCGGACTCAATAAGTTCAAGTTCCAAACCTCCTCTGACATTAGCATCAGCACAAAAACTGTGCGCCGGGAGCTTTATGCACGGGTTTCCATGGTCGAGCAGCTTTATGAAAGCCTTACATCACCAAGCACAATGCCAAGCGTCGGATGGCCCGCACAGAACCCTGACCTCAACCCCATCGAACACCTCTTTGGATGAACTAGAATGGAGATTGCGAGCCAGGCCCTCTCGTCCAACATCAGTGTCTGACCTCACAAATGTTTTTCTGGAAGAACGGGCAAAACTTCCAACAGACACAATCCAAAATCTTGTAGAAGCCTTCCCAGAAGAGTGGAAGCTGTTATAGCTGCAAAAGGGGGGGGACCAACTCGATATTAACGCCTATGGATTTAGAATGGGATGTCATAAAAGCTCCTGTAGGTGTCCCAATACTTTTGTCCATATAGTGTAACTGGATTGATACCCTTGATCCTATACAAAAACTGCTTAATTTCCACTTTAGGTTGGATAACTCCTGTACGCACACGTGGGATTGCTAGTTTTTGGATCCACTACATGAATTTATTTTTCCAATTCAATTCAGGTGGTGTGGTACTGGAGCCTAACTCTTCAGACACGAGGTGTGATTGCAGACCTTGCTGCTCCTATTTCCTCATCTTTCCCATCAGTCTAATATAGTAGTTCTCTCAAGCCTGCAGGGCATGCATTGACAGGGTTTAGTCGTTTTTGTAGTTCTCCCAGGCCTACTGGGCAGCCGCTTGACAGAGTTTGGTCTTTGGACAGGGGGTGATTGTATATGAAGCAGAGGCCCAGAACACTCTGGGAGTGCCGGATGCCTAAAACTCTAGCATGTATTTTTGTTATTAACCACAGGTGTATGCAGGTGGGGTGTTCATGAGATTAGACAGCTTTGAATTCCCCATATACACTCCGGTATTTGAAAACGTTTCATTTTCTGTGGTTTCTGATTTTCATAGTTTTTTGTCCCCTACGCCACACCTGTGTCTCATCAGAAGAATGATCTGTCTTTATGACAGTATGTTGGACAGATGGAAAAGAGAAGTCAAACAAGTTTGGTCCGTACGTCACACTGGGATCCACGTACAAACCTTTTATCAGACAGATCTAGCTCTCCTAACTAACAGTCACTTACCCGTTGTACTGACAGGGAAAAAAGTAATATACCCACCTTAATGTTTTCGGGGGGAAAAATGGGTGAAAGTTTTGTTTCAATATTAATTTTTAATTCTTGCAGTAAATAAGATTTCCTATAATTCTTCAAAATCAAAATAAAATAAATTAGTTACCAATATTTTTTTATATGCTATTGCCATGCAATTTAATTTGTATGAATTAACTCGTAATGTAAATGGTTTTGGATGTTTATATAGTGCACACTTTCAACTCATTTACAGTTTTGAAAACCATAGGGAATTTGGCACAATGAACAATCAAGAGATTTATAGCTTTCAATTTACCTGACACCGAAATTCTTTTCTTTTTTGTGAAGTTTTTGCATTGTTTTTCTACTATAAGAGGAATGCATATCCAGGCTATAGAGTAATTCAGTTCTTTAATAAATATGATACTGATTGATGACATGATATTTTTCATGATCATGTGTGGGTTTGAGTCTGGGATTTGACACGGACCACCTGGGTCAATATGGTAACCCGAGTCGAGTCACTTTCTCCTCTCAGAACAGAGAGCCAGAAAGAGGAACAGAACGCTTTAAACTTAATTACCCTTTTAAATACGGTGCCAAGATATCTAAGCTGTAATTCATACCCATGTAGATTACAGTGGTTCCAAATGGCTTTGGTTGTATTTTTTTTTTTTTTTTTACTTAGGTTCAATTGCAAATAAACACAGCATGTTGTGTCTGCCTTCTTATCGTAAAGAAAATCAGAAATGTTCTGTATTGGATTTCCACAGTGAAAAGTAACATGCAGACCCTTCTGAAGAACCAGATTCTGGATCAGAAGAAAAAAGCTAAGATCCTCCAAGCACTAAGTGCCTTCGTTACTAGATTTGAATGACTAGTGAGAACATTTGACTTTAGATTTATTATTTTATTTTATTAGGGGAAATCATGTTAAATAATAAATATCTAAAAAGATTTCAAATATGTGAGCATTCCTTCTGCACCAGTATACCATACCAGTACTTCTTACCATCTAGGGTTCGGTTCAAATGTTTCTTATGGTCTGAAAATTTTATTATCGATATTATTTTGACCAATCACCTTAACCAAATAACAATACATTCTTAAAAAAATAAAAAGACTCTGCCAGTTACAATGCTTGTTCAAAATATGCGGTAGGTACACTCCACTTACTCTCCATCATAGTTGGTGATCTACCACTGATGATGTGGTTGACTGTCTGAGCATAACAAGAAGAGATCTACTGCTGTCTGGGCATATGCAGAGAAGATCCGTAACTGTCTGGGCATACGCTGAGCAGACAGTTATTGTCTGGGCATATGCCAACCAGATCTGCTAATGTCTGGGCATATGCTGAGCAGATCTGTAACTGTCTGGGCATAAGCAGAGCAGTTCTGTAACTGTCTGGGCATAAGCAGAGCAGTTCTGTAACTGTCCGAGCAGATTGGTAAAGGAAAGCCCAAATGGACAGTTAGGAAGAGCCCTGGAGGCCTCAAGTCAACCCCCCCCCCCACCCCCACCCCCAAAATAGACACAAAAGCAGAATAGATAAGTGACCAGGCAATAGCGAGCCACACTCTGGCTGAGAGTAACACATAGGAACTGTCCCCGGTGGTGGTCTCAAATAGCACGCTCTGAAGTACTTATGTCAGGGCATCAGCATTCACAGCCTGAAGCAGAGGTTGTACCACAACTGTCCTCCTGGAAATGGTGCACAGACAAAAATAAAGAAACCCAATAAGGGTATAAATCATTAAGAACATTTGTTACACTCAGTAATTGTGCTTCATCCATCTTTGGACCTCTCCATTTGTCAGCCTACAGGCCAGCGTGTCAGTTCGTTGACTGCTGTTGGTTGCAGACCCTCCCTTTAACAAGGAATACTAGTGTCGAGGGAATAGGATCTGCAAACTACCTAAAGCACTGACCGAAAACTATGTCGACAGATTCTGGATTTAATATCAGGAATTTGTTTTGGGGATAATTTGAATACCTTAATAATTTTAAGGTAAGATATTGAGCCAAAATGTGATTCCGTAACGATCAGGTAGACCCTAATAGTTAGCCACTCTTTTATTCACGTGTTTGGTGTAAATCTACATTCTCTGATGCCTACGATAATTCCAAACGAAGATTAAAAAAGAAAGAAAAAACGGTACAGTAGAAGACACTGAATATTAAAATGTTCGTTTCTCTATGCATTTCACACACCCTCCAATCAGCTATGACTTGCATATTTAATAAAGGATGTGGCAAAAAACAACAGGGTTGAAAGGTCACTATCAGGTCTTTGAAAGGTAGATGTAGGCTTACCATCCATAAATCATTAGAAGAATGTGTTAACTTTAGTCTATAATGGGGGGCCTGGTGTTTAGGAAGCCATCTATTATCACTTTGCTAAAAAAACAATTGTCACCCTCACCCCACCATTTCTAAATACAGCCACCCTCACTGCTCTTTTTCACCTTCCTAGTGACATTCATCCTCCTGGACAAGCATCCTTCACACGTCACAAGGCCCCTTTCCAAGTGCTTTATAACACAACACAATACGAAACAAAGGCTGATTCAAAGTCTGATCATATCTCTCACCTCTTTTATTCCCCAAATGTTTTTTCATCATGTTTTTAAAAGGAAGTAAAACACTGGGAGAGAGGGAGAGAGGGAGAGAGACAGAGGTTTTGCAGTGCATCTGAACAGCAGGCACAAGACTTTGCTGGAGTGATGACAAGACTCAGGGCTCAGAACGAGGATGTCTTTTATCAACAGGTGTGAGGAAACAAATACAGATCTGATAACAGATAACCTAGCCTGTCTGAATGGATGCAGCCACAGAAAGAGGCGGCAGAGAGCGTAATTTACACGCCGCAGGTCGCTTGCGTGAATTACGCAGCTGAACTCGTCTGACCCCCCCTTCCACAAATCTCGCTATCTAAAATAAGCAGACATATTAAAAAGAAAACAACACAACTGTATCTTAATTAGCAGGGTATATACTCTTCCATTCTCAATCATGTACACATGTTTTTTGCCATAATAAACAAACGTTTTTTCCAGGACAAGTACAGCGGCTCCCTGAGGCAAACTGGAGCTCTTATCAGGAAACACACTTTAAACGAGACCGACATATTTGAAACTCTACCACGTCTCGTGCTAAGCTCATTATGTGAACTGTAATGGTACAAAGAGATATGCACCGTTCGATAAACAATTCAGACACATTTTTTATAAAAAAATGTGTTCAGGCCTCATATCCGATTCTGAGGAATTATTTCTGGCTGTTTGTTCTGTTCTCTGTTTTTTCCTTTCTAGTCATACAACATTGCATTTCTTTAAAAAGGTCAACAAACGCTCCTGTGAAGAAAGGAGTGTTTGTCATGCATAATAAATGGATGTCACATTTGATGGGACGCGTCCCAAGTCCCTTCTGCCTCCTCTAAATTAATAATCAGTTCCGCATAAGTCTCAGTTATACCTGCAGATATCCATATGGGATATCTCCCTCACCATATAACCTTGTCAAAATGATTGCTAATGGGCCTGATCTCGTCTGTCTCCTCCGCCTAGAGAACAAAGCCTCTTGATCTCAGAATCCCAAAGCAGAGCTTCTATTGTTTTGAAAAACTCAAGCTGGCTTTACAAGCTTTGTAAAAGTCAAATATGAGCAACGGCTTGGGCGCTAATATATTCCCACAGGCCCCGTGAACCTCAGACAGCATTCAGGTATGGTGGAAACCTGGCAGTTTCTCACCACCCAAACATAGAAGAGGAAACTAATCCAGGGTCAAAAGGGGGCATAGCGATGAGTGAGATTTCACAAGGACTCTGGTGCAGGAACTTGCCCCATCTTCATTAAAAACGGGCAGCTGGTCCAGATAAAGCCTCGCTGGTACAAGACCGCTCTTTGCTTTCTATCCCGACCTTGTTTTGGTTTCCCTCTCCCCATCCATATCGGGTCACTTTTCACAGCAGTGTGGGCCGTTTAGACAGGAGCTGGCGCAGACAGGAAAAGGATGAGAGGGGATTACAGAGATAAGGGCCAGCCGAGGGCACGCCGTTCTCCTCTGTGTCAGAACAGCCGATGCTCTCTCAGCTCAGCACGGAAGCTCAGAAAAACCATCATTCTGGTCTCCGGTTGTTATTCTTACAATCAATAAGAGCGGCAATCAGAAGTCTTTTTCAGCACCTCTCTGAGGTTTCATAAGTTCTGCTGCCAGTTGTCATCCGGTGCTGAGAACCGCCCGGCCATGATGAAAGCCATCCTCACTGAGACGACACACCCAGACCGGATGACCGGGGACAAAATGTAGCACCATGGAATTTGAAAATCCAAACACTGTGGCGTGCACAGTCGCACAACATTAAATCTAATTTACTTGCGACGCGCAAGTAAAACGACCAATGAATGTCTTTTTTAGAACCCCATATTTGTACCTCCGAGTTTGACACTATACCAGATAGTACAGATGACAAAAAATATCATCAGCATACTGGATTTATTCAACAAATTAAAAAAAAACATTATTTCAATGATTATTTTTAGATGGCATTAATTGCTTCCACTATAATATGTATCCTTTAATAAAGGAACTGTTTGACGTATGCTGTAGAAGTGTCAATTAATTCCTGTTTGTGCAGATTGCGGATCAGCTGACCGCAGATGAGAGAAAATTTGGCTTGCAAAGACCTGTGGTCATTGTTTGCTCTACCTGCTTAGCTTTGTGTGCCTTTTGGCCGGGGGAGTGATTTTGTGACATTTCATTTTAGAGCTGGACACTCTGTTACAAAGATAACAAAGAGAAGCCCTTTCATTTCTTTGATTTCTTTTTGAGGCTGGTGACTAATTTCTTTTTTGAGTGTTTTAATATGGGTATTGCCAAATCGCTATATTGAGTTACAGCTATGATTATTTTTAGGGCTCATATAAGGGATAACTGTAATGGATTGCTCAATTTTAACACATTTTCCCTGGACAGCGAACGCAGTCGATTTATACAGCTGCTGTGGCTCTGTTATGTTATTTCGACTGGTAGCATTTCCATGGCAAAGTGCAGCAACCTAAAATGTAATTGCAATAAGAACAAATTAACACTGCAGCATCTGTATCCAACATGTGCTTACTTCAGGCTGAAACACATGAACGTGCTCCAGCAGAACACATGTTCGGTAAAGCGCTCAACGGCCCACTCCCAACAGCGAACACAGATCACATTTCAGTGCTTACGGTTCCTAAAAATGTATATCGCAATACAGATCAGGCTGGACGTCACTACTGTTTACAAGAAAGTGATTTATGATTCTCTCCGGACTGCAAGAAGTACACAACGTCTTTGCTCCAAATGAACTTCATTAGTATTGTGGGTAGAACCAAAACTGCTTAGACAGTATTCCATAGTTTACATGACAAGTTTCAGACACTTTCTGCATCAGCTATCTATGTTGTAATAGCTGTCTGCCAAACAGAACCTAGCAGACAGAATCATTGACCAGTGAAGGTTCCACTAGTTTTATACTTAAAAGAAGGTTATTTAGTTCTTCAGGTTGTTTTGCTTTGAAGCAATTGTAATTTAATGTTAAACGACTCTGTGAATTTCCCTTGTGTCCCCTTAGTTGGTTTCTGCCTCAGGCCTCAAAAATACCTTTCAGATTTTATCAATGTTTGACCAGAAAAGTACTGCAAACACACCAAAACGCACCAAAAGACTTTACAATTTTATATAATTTTACAGTTCCTTAATATAACTACATAGGAGTTGACTCAACATTATTTATAAGCTGTCAAAGGAAAAAAATATTGGCAAACTGTCTAGGACCTGCCTCTAAGGCAAACGTTTTCCGGGTTTCAGAGTCATAGATCATTGGCACTGCTTTCAGTAGGAACACTGGCAGCCAGTCTGACAAGCATTCATTCTTCTTTCTTATGCGGGTCTGTGTGTGTGTGTGTGTGTGCGTGTGTGTGAGTCTGTGTGTGTGTTTGTGTGTGTGTGTGTGTGTGTGTGTGTGTGTGTGTGTGTGTGTGTGTGTGTGTGTGTGTGTG
>JAOVYW010008574.1:0-10086 GCA_025775045.1 Hiodon tergisus
GCTTCTGGTCTACTCTGTGACAACAGAAAATAAAAACAACACAAAATTGGAGAAAGATTGATGAAACCATTTTAGATGGACGTAGATGAGAGTATCACTGGGGTGTTTACCTTTACCAGGTTTCTCTTGTGGAAGCTCTGGGTTATCTTTCCCAACACAAGCCTGCCACGCAGGACATTATTGCCCCCTTGGACAGAACTCCAGTCAACCAACTTCCTTCACCTGCCCACCGGGACACATGTGCCCCCCAGGGAGTGCAACCCAAACTCCCTGTCCTCCCGGGACCTACCAGGATCGGCCCGGGCAGGTACAGAAAAGAGGAGCTGTTTCACCATGTTAACGCCAACAGGAAGCAGCTGAAGTTACGTGCGACATTGTGACTGTTTTTCATTTTCATTTTACTGTGTGCGGTTACGCAGGCGGAGTGTGCACCGTGCCCCGCTGGGTTTTTCTGTTCCAGAACGACTGATCCTAACACCGGGAGATCGGCAGGGGCGCGCACCCCAAACCCCTGTCCAAAAGGACACTATTGCCCACCAGGTAGTCTGATCCGCCACATCGATTCTATACTGTTTGTACCAGAGTAACACAGTGGAGTGATTTGGTGCACGTGATTGCTACGAGCTCTGTATGTAGGTACAAAGTCTGGAATGGAGTTCCCATGTCCTGCTGGCACTTTCAGTGGTCTGATTAGTGTGTCCAGCGCTGACCGGTGTGTGCCCTGCCTCCCTGGACACTATTGCAGCTCTGCAGGTCTGGCAGCCCCCACTGGGGAATGCTCTCCTGGGTGAGTCCTCAAGCTGATGGCATTACTCATTCCCCCGGTACTTCCAAGTCAAACCTTTCTGTCACAGAAAATGATATAACTATCTGTTAATGTGGCAGGAATACATTGTCAGAGAACTTACTGCCCCGGAGGTAGGGTTGACAGGCTGACATTTCTAACAAAGCTCTCTCTCTCTCTCTCGCTCTCTCTCTCTCTCTCTCTCTCTCTCTCGCTCTCTCTTTCTCTCTCTCTCTCCCCCTCTCTCTCTCTCTCTCTCTCCCCCATCCATCTGTCTCCCTCTCTCGCTCTGCAGATATCTTTGTATCAAGGGTGCTGTTTTCTCTCAGCCAGATGGAGACGGCACTGGCAGCTTGTGTTCCCCAGGGTCCTACTGTCCGCAGGGAACCCGTCACATGCTGCCCTGTCCCCCAGGAACGTTCAACCCTTTAAAAGGTGCTACCTTAAGGGAAGGGACTTTCCCCTTTAAAAGGGAAACCTAGTAGCCTTTAAAAAGCCTGGATTCACTTCAGAACAAGTGCCAAATTGTTAAGACGCCTCACGGACTGATAAGCTTTCTGAGTGTAGAGTGCTGGTTTGGTTTGAAGCTGAATTATTTTCTCGATACATTTTCTGGAGACCTGACGGGACTGAAGCTTCTGCACCACCCGCTTCACCTTCGTTTGCGTTGTGTTTATTCTTCTTGGCATAGGGGCTGTGTCTGGGGCCGCCTGTATGCCTTGTTCTCCAGGCCATTACTGCTCTGGCTTTGGGCTGAACCTTCCAACTGGTCTCTGCAGCCCTGGGCACTACTGTCCACTTGGATCCAGCAACCCCGCCCCTCAGCACAACGCCCCAGGTGATTGGCCGACAGGAAGGGATCGACAGCATGTCTCCAGCTCCAGAAACACTTTTTGCTCAAAAATAATAAAAAGAAATAACGAGTATATCACCTTTTGTTTTCTTCAAGAGAACAATATATGCATATCAAACACTTCTCAAGATGTGATTTTGTCCTCTGACCAAACCAACGGAGGTATTTGCCCAAGAGGGCACTACTGTCCACGAGGCAGAGATCGACCAACACCCTGCCCCCCTGGTAGAACACATTCAGTTGTTCATTTCTTTAAATGAAAACATTTACTCTTAATACTTTTTTTTAAAGCGGAGGATTGGCATTGACTGATGGCATTTGTTTTATTATAGGAACATTTCTCAGCAAATATGGTGCCCAGTCAGAGACAGAGTGTAACCCCTGTACCCCAGGGTTCTATTGCCCCCAGTGGGGTCAATCGTCCGCGGAGCTGAAGTGTCCAGAGGGCTGGTACTGTCCGGAAGGGTCTGCGTCTGGAGAGCTGCCAGGTAGGCCTGATGACATTGTGGTTGGCGTTGCATCACTGACGCAGTTCTGCACAGACATCACTGACGCAGTTCTGCACAGACATCACTGACGCAGTTCTGCACAGACATTCAGGCGGAGAGCATTCTAAACCCATTAGCCTAATTAGTCTCTTTGCAGATTTGGAAAGCAGAGACATGCTATCATTGACATTGAGCACAGCACTCTGGTTTCCCACCCCTTTAGCTCGATTTACAGCTGGTGGTGTACCAGACATGGGGATGTATGATCTGTGATTCTTGCTTTGTCCAATCGGGTGCAGAATTTCAGTGCAGGCCTGGCCATTCCTGCCCAGCCGGAAGCATTCAACCCTCCGTCTGTCCATCTGGTACCTATCAAACTTTACATGTCCAATCCACCTGCACGTCTTGTCCATCAGGTAATACACACCTGCACGTCTTGTCCATCAGGTAATACACACCTGCACGTCTTGTCCATCAGGTAATACACAGCCAGATATAACCTCCAAAAATGTGGAAGATTTGATGTTGATGTTATTCATTTCACCAGGATTTTACTGCCCGGAGGGCTCTGCTGTGCCTGAGCCCTGTCCTGCCGGACGCTTGGGTCAGACAGAAGGGCTGAAATCCCAGCAGGGCTGTTTCCTGTGCCCACCTGGCTCTTACTGTAAAGGCAAAGCTTTGACCCTACCCTCTGGGCTCTGCAGTCCAGGTCAGTGACCCCCTGGGAGAGTCTCTCCTTTTCTAAGATGACCTAATCTCACCGGCATGTTTTAGCTTGTGTTTACGTTTTGCCTCCGGTGACGCACTTAGATACAGGGGAAATGGCACTGTATGCTGTATGCACTGTATGCTCTGAGTTGAAAGTTCATTCTGCACGCCCAGGGCTTTATTAGAGAAGGCTTTTACCAGCATTGGGAAGCAGCAATATATATATATATTCAGGCCAGTGTGTGCCCGCAGTTAACCAGTGCTGAAGTCCCCTCTAACTCTATAAGGGAAGACACAATTTGGGATTCCCTGTGAATGTTCAATGAAACTGCTTTATTTATGGCAATCTAAAGTGCTTTAAACGGGCAGAAATCAAGCAGTCCAGGTCTCTAGCTGACCAGACAAGATCCACAATGCATTTAGATGTTTCCATGCATATTAGTCAGTAGTCAGTAGTCAGTAGTCAGTAGTCAGTGTTTTTACTGTACCTCTCTTGGAAGGCCATTATTGTTCTTCTGGAGCAACGGAGCCGGCCCCTGTTTCTCAGTCTTTTGGGGACATTTGCCCTCGGGGACACTACTGTCCAGAGGGGAGTGGCTCGCCCGTGGCCTGCCCCGCTGGTAGCTATCTCTCGGAGAGGGGGGCCCCCTCACAGACCCACTGTTCCCCCTGCCCTCCAGGGCAGTACTGTCGAACTCCAGGCTCCCCACGTCCCTCAGGTATGGAGGCGTGGTTCATTCTGGATTCAACTATGTCTGCACAAACTGATTTGCACAAGATTTGTTACAGATTTGTTGCAAAGCCACTGTAACTACGGTCTTCTGCAGGACTGTGCTCCCCCGGTTTCTACTGTAGAGGAGCGACAGTCGCTTCAAAGCCACATGCCAGCTTCCCTGAGATCAGCTGCTTCTGTGAAGTCGTGCTAAAGCTCACCTGCACTGAGCATGTGGTGTGCAGCCGGGGATACAACAGGACAGTCCTTTTCCAGACTGCAGGTACTGGTGTCAGGCTGAGCTCGGCGTTTTCATTTTGGCGTCATCATGCTTAGTGGAAGCTCGTCTCCCTCATCATTATGTTGGTCATTTCAAGAAGGAGCTGCGGAAAGCTTGAGTGGAGACGCCAGTTCCTCTCAGGCCCTGCCTGGCCCTTTGGCACCCATGAACACCTCGGATGCCAACTGTGCCAACTTCCAAGGCGATATCTGCCCAAGAGGTAGGCCTATCATTCATGAATTCGGGAATATAATACATGTTAGTACATTGTTTTAAGTTACCATGTTTATACCATATCATACAATCTTCAAACTACAGGTTTCTACTGCCCAGAGGGCTCCTCTACCCCTCTGCCATGTGACCAGGGTCTGTACTGTGACCAGAAAGGGCTTTCGGCCCCTACCGGACCATGTGCTGCTGGTTATCTCTGTCGCAAAGGCTCCTCGTCCCCCCGGCCCGCCCTCTGCCCTGCAGGACACTACTGCCCCCCAGGGACTCCCTACCCCTTGCCCTGCCCCCCAGGCACTCTGAGGAGTAAGATGCATCAAAAATCAGTCATTAAACTCTCTTAACAATGCAGGAAATTATTGTTCATTTTTACGCCATGGACATCCAGGTAGCTCGAAGTAAGGGAGCATTAAAAATGTACAGTGCACTTCCCTCCACTCTGCAAGGCGACTGTTCCCATTTGTGGTGTTGACTAACCCAGCTGTCATTCCCTTTTTGGAAGGTTCTCCAGGCGCAGCGACACAAGATGGCTGCCTGCCATGCCCCCCTGGGCATTACTGCCAACAGAACGGGCTCTCTCAGCCCTCTGGCCTGTGCGCCCCTGGCTATTTCTGCTCAGGGGGGCAGTACACCGCCAGGCCGTTTGGTCGCGAATGTGCAGCGGGTCACTTCTGTGAAGAGGTCAGTCACAGCGACTGCATGGCGTCAGATGTTGGTGTCTTCCTGTCTTTGTCTTCTCAGAGGCTTGGTTGGTCTCATGGTTGGTCTTTCAGGGCAGCCTAAGAGAAAGTCCATGTCCTCTTGGGAGTTACCAGTCCAGAAAGGGCCAGAAGGAGTGTAACGTTTGCCCTGCTGGTTTCTTCTGCCAGGTGGAAGGTTAGTGTCTTCCTGAAAAATTAGCCATCTCCCATGCTTTAAGAGTCATTTTCCACTCAGCCATTTCTCCCCCTCTAGGTACGGTAAACCCCGGGCGCTGTCCAAAGGGATTCTATTGTCCTACTGGTACAGTGAATCAGCGACCCTGTCCTCCGGGTAGCTATGGGAACCGCTCTGGATTGACTGACACCACGGAGTGCATCCCATGTGACCCCGGGATGTATTGTGAAGGTTTAGGTACTTACGCTAGCCTTTTGATTATAATATCCTCCTTTTTCTTTTTCAAAGTCTTCTTTAAATGTTCAGTTAATCATACTTTGTTTAAAGACAAAATGCTTAGACTGCGTCATTAGATGATGAGTTGGCTATCGTTGTTTGAAGGGCGCACATCCCCCACTGGTCAGTGCAGTGCGGGGTACTGGTGTTTCGGGGGTTCCTCTCGGCCATCCCCCTCTGACGGTGTGATGGGTACTCAGTGTCCACCCGGCTTCTTCTGTCTCGCTGGAAGCTCTGAGCCAAGACCCTGTCCCAGAGGCACCTTCAGGTACTAATCTAACAAGCTAACGCTGAGCCAATAAGAAACAGACAGGTTACGTATACAGTTAAGAATGCAACAATATAAGTGTTTTGAGATGTTAATGAAGCGTGTGAATAATGACCGTGTATTTTTTCCATTTATGTAAGTAAAATTTATAAGTTCAGGTTTTGGTTTTGGTTTTGGCTGACAGCTATTGCAGTGTCTGTGATGAATATCTGCTAGCAGACGGTTGCTGTCTTGTTACAGCGAGCAGGGTGGTCTATCTGGACCCTCCCAGTGTCGGAAATGCAGCCCAGGGTCCTATTGCTCAGAACAAGGCCTCATTACAGTGAGCGGGCGCTGTCTGCCTGGTGAGAAATGCCTACTCACAGGATTCTGTACAACTGAAAGATATTTACCTAAATTACACAGTGCTACTCACAGGGTTCTGTACAACTGAAAGATATTTACCTAAATTACACAGTGCTACTCACAGGGTTCTGTACTACTGAAAGATATTTACCTAAATTACACAGTGCTACTCACAGGGTTCTGTACTACTGAAATATATTTGATATTTGAATCCATGATCCTATTGTAATGCTATATAAAGCCCTACAGGTTTTTATAGATTTTCAATAAATATTACCTGTCTCATGGAATTAGTTTGATCTGTCAGAGAAAAGACAACTAATAAAGCTGATAAAACTTCTTAATTGAGACGTACTCTGTGTTTGCAGGTTTCTTCTGCCTGGAAGGGTCAGAGAGCGCCACACCTGTGTCGGGTGTATTTGGGGGAGTTTGCACCCCTGGACACTACTGTGAGATTGGCAGTGCTGTCCCCACGCCATGCCCTGCCGGCACCCACCGTGCAGAGGGTGGAGGGCGGAGCAAAGAAGATTGCAGTCCGTGCCCGGCCGGTAATGCCAGGGCATTTAGGAGTTCAAGGCTAACTAAACCGCAAAGGGTTAAACTATGTCTAATGTAATGACAGGGACGGCCACCCACAGGGCACGAAGACAAATACAAAGTGGGCAGGGCATTTAACTTAAACATGAATAGTACCTGTCACAATAACACAACTACTATCATTGGAAAGAGCTACTGAAGCCCTTTTTAAATATATATTCCTTTTAAAATTCTGATGTGAGATTTCCAAACTACAAGCACTTGAAAGAAAACTGGTCATATTCTTCCAAAATATGGACATTCTATCCTAGGCGTCAAGGGGTTAAGAGTTCAGAGCAGGCGACGTCACTGTGGAAATGTCAATGTGACATGCAGTCCAAACGTGTGAGCGTAGTGATTTATTGAGGATTTCTGCACTGAATGCAGGCTGGTTCCAGGAGCTGGAGGGTCAGAATGAATGTAAGCCCTGCCCGCCTGGCTTTCACTGCCCTGGCGCCGCCCTGGACCCCAGTGGTCCTGCCGTCCCTCAGCCCTGTCCACCTGGGTACTTCTGCCTCAGCGAGACCTCAAACAGCCGTCGACGCCCTTGCCCCAAGGGCACGTATAGTAAGACGCGTGGCCTTACTGCCGCAGGTGAGCCCTGACAATTCTGGAGGACCTACTGCTGTTGCAGACACTAAATTAATTTACACATGGCACATGTAAGTGAGATATGACAAACTGTGTGAAATGATTAATGAAAATGAAGTGTCGGTGTAAATGAAATGTTAATAATGATGGGCCTATAGGTATATCTCAATATGTGTCAATAAGTGTGCATTGCCCTCTCAAACCAACTTTCACCGTTCACACAGATCAGTGCTCAGTGTGTCCAGAGGGATATTTCTGTGGCTCTGCCGGGCTGGCTCACCCCACTGGGCCCTGCGCTCCGGGTTATCTCTGTCATGCGGCTGCCCAAATTCCCAACCCCACTGACAACGGCACGGGCTCGCCCTGTCCGCCAGGAGCATACTGCCAACTGGGGACCGTGTCAGGTCAGTGGTCTTCTCGTCGATCCACATAGTGGAGCAATCCTGAAAAAAAGAATTGCTTATTGAGTCAGGTTCTGTTTTAGGTGGCTGTGTGACTGAGTCAGGTTCTGTTTTGGGTGACTGAGTCGGGTTCTGTTTTAGGTGGCTGTGTGACTGAGTCGAGTTCTGTTTTGGGTGACTGAGTCGGGTTCTGTTTTAGGTGGCTGTGTGACTGAGTCGGGTTCTGTTTTAGGTGGCTGTGTGACTGAGTCGGGTTCTGTTTTAGGTGACTGTGTGACTGAGTCGGGTTCTGTTTTAGGTGGCTGTGTGACTGAGTCGGGTTCTGTTCTAGGTTTCTGTGTGACTGAGTCAGGTTCTGTTTTAGGTGACTGAGTCGAGTTCTGTTCTAGGTGACTGAGTCGAGTTCTGTTCTAGGTGACTGAGTCGAGTTCTGTTCTAGGTTTCTGTGTGACTGAGTCAGGTTCTGTTCTAGGTGACTGAGTCGAGTTCTGTTCTAGATGACTGAGTCGAGTTCTGTTTTAGGTGGCTGTGTGACTGAGTCGAGTCCTGTTCTAGGTGGCTGTGTGACTGAGTCGAGTTCTGTTCTAGGTTTCTGTGTGACTGAGTCAGGTTCTGTTCTAGGTGACTGCTCTCCTGGGTACTACTGTGACTGGGGTTCCAGTAGCCCGGAACAGACCCTGTGCCCAGCTGGCTCCTACTGTCCTAGGAGGGTGGGGGTTCCAATTCCCTGTCGCCCAGGAACGTTCAGCCATCTGAAGGGAAACAGCCGGCAAGAGGACTGCAGGCTATGTCCCGCGGGGCGATACTGTTACGGTACGCCAGACGGTTGCCGTGACCTCAGCTCTACTCGCATCGCTGTTAAATTGGCCGTATGGAAAAAAAAGGGCGGGACGCCACGTTAAATACAGTCAAAGGCAAATGCATGCATTTGTAAAGTGGTATTAGCACTGTTAGCGCTACAGTTTCCCATGTGCACTCGCAGGAGAAGGAACGGCACAGCCGGAGCCTTGCCCTCAGGGGTACTACTGCCCCGTGGGTACGATAGCGGGGAATGAGTTCCCCTGTCCCCCAGGGACAATGAGACCCAGTCCGGGGGCTGCCAGCCTTGAAGAGTGCCAGCCATGCCCTGCGGGTGAGACTCATTTCTGTGCTTCAACAGGCTCACCAAAGCAATTAACTCTGACATTTGTAAAATATAATATGGAACTCACGCACAGGAAACATTGGAACCATACACCATATAAAAATGATATGAAGTTCTGAGTCTGTTCACAAACATAACTAAAATATGTTACACCAACACAGAAAATCTCACAGATATCCAAGCAGGAAAAAAAAAGACGCACACACACAGACACACACACACACACAGACACACACACACACACACACACACACACACATCACATCACATCACCTTGGAAATTACCTCAGACTCGAACATCCTATTTAACATATCATTGTTTAGCCTAGGGTCTGAATTTATTTGATTACTGTCTAGTTTGTTTCCTGTTTATCCCGTTCAGGAAGGGAAATTAGAGAAACTGATTAGTATGACTGCTGTATTACAGCGCTGTGTTAGTCTAATTTCAGGCAACTGGCTTGGCAGAACATAGATGATAGTGTTTGATTCTTACTTCTACTCACAATAATCCAAATACTAATTTATATACTAACACTTACACAAAGCTAAATCAGTGAAGTTACAAGTGCAATTGCTACCTAGACGTTCTGATACTTCGACCCTAACTCCCAGACAAAACGCAGTGTGGGTGTGTATGTCCTGGGACTGAGTGACTCAGGGCTGCTGAGGCATTATGAATATTTACCTGTATTACGGAATTTAGCAGATTTCAGTCATTGGGACTGAAAAAGGAAGTGGAAAACAGAGAGAAGCTGTTAGGGTGAGCTTCTGTCTGAGCTGTTTAGGAGTCTTGCAGGCACACAGGCCGCTGGTTAGCAGTCATGCGGATGTCTGTGTGCACAGGGATGTTCTGTGCTTTCCATGGACTGTCCAAGCCCACCGGGCCCTGCCAGGCCGGATACCAGTGCCCTCCAGGGGCCAGCAGCCCCAACTCCACAGGACATACGGTACTTCTACAGTCCTGCATGTTGCTCTCCCTCTTTCTAGTTAAACAGGTCATGTATCGTCGTTGTTGAATGAGGGGCAAGAGATAGTGAGGTGGTACCAGGTAAACATGGTGATCACGGTACCAGGTAAACGTGTTAATCAATGTGAGCTGGCGTGGCACTTGGAACGTAACCCGTGTGACGCTATTTTCACTAGGTGAAATCTGTGGGCAATAACCTGTGCCCCCGTGGCCACTACTGTCCGGCTGGTACAGGGTACCCTGTACCATGTCCTCCTGGCACCTACTCCAGTGCTCGGGGGTTGAGGCGGGCCGAGCAGTGCCAGCCCTGTCCCCCGGGACACTACTGTGAGCGCCCCGCCCTGGCTCAGCTCTCGGAAGCAGCTCTGTGTGATGCAGGGTAACTGCTGGCTCCCCTGATATGATTTGTGCGTTACGGGCCCTCCGGAGCCCTCTGTCTATGTTCAGGCTCTTCCTACAAAGCTGCACACCCCCTTCACTCTGACACATCCTGTTTCTGTCCTCTGTCCACTCCCCCTTCACTCTGACACATCCTGTTTCTGTCCTCTGTCCACTCCCCCTTCACTCTGACACATCCTGTTTCTGTCCT
>JAOVYW010008575.1:0-10085 GCA_025775045.1 Hiodon tergisus
ATATACACACATAAAACATATAAAGGTGCATGCAATAATTTAATAAATCAGATGCTCACCCTCATATTAACAGTGAGGTTACTGTATTATTTACACGTCAGTCTACACCACTATTTAAATTTACTTATAAAACACAAGATTTTAGCAGGCCCGGTGTTTGAAACCAACTCACTAACTTGGCAGCTATAGTCTTTTGACATTCCGTCAATCAACAAAATACCATTTGACAATTATGACAGGAAGAGCATAGCAGCGTTACACAATTGGTAGAAGTCTGCCTGTGCTAAGGTGGGTGGGATTCAGCAGGGTTTCTCTAAGCTCATCGCTGACCAGAAAGTCCTGTCGATTTCCCAGGCACCCGAAGGTAGGCAGTGCGATCGGAATATACATGCCTCTCCTCCAATTAGCGTTGAACCTCACATGGCCTGCAGTGTGTAAAATGATTGAATGTTCGATTGCCAAGATGTAATGGCACAAAATGGAGATCAATAATTGGGAAGAAAATATATATAAAAAATTGGCCATTGCAAATCTCACACTTTATGAGATTAAGTATATATAAATGCCTAAATGGCAGTGCTACCTAAACAGAACAAACAGAAATTGGCATTACTTACAAACAATTTATCTATGCAGAATTATTTTGACATTTTCCGTTTCGTAGGAATTGGCTCTCTACAAAGGGTTTGCAAAAGAAAATACACCACGAGACAATCTACACCCATAACACAGTTGGGATCGTGTCAGACCAAACTAAATTGATACATTTGAGAAATTGAGTACATGTGTACATATCTAAAATAATAATCAAAGTTATACGTGTGCAAATGATCGTGCTTACGAGTTGAATTTATTTTGTCCATTGTACAAAAATGGAATTCGAAATTATAGCTGCAAGGCACCGCTGTTGTAAGGAACAATCTGCAAAACCGTTTCGAGCACAAAATCTATTTAGCCATCCAGAAGGCCAACAAAACCCCCTACGTGAGTGAAGAAATCAGTCTGCTTATTTCACCCCAGCTCTGCCACACTTGCCATGCCTCTGCAACTTCTGCTCTGAGCGAAGGCAATATACAGTCAAGCCATTCTGCCTGAATGGTGACAGGCTCATTTTTCTTAAGGCAAATATGTTACGATATATATTTGTAGGTACTGGGTCTATATGAAAAACAAACATGGATTTCTTATATGGTTTAGGGAGAATTAAATATGTAAAAACTGGAACTTGGTGTCTGGCAGACATTTCTGAAAACAAACTTGGTATTGAAAATGATATTTTTAGAAAGGTAATGTATTAATCTACCTTTCAGAATAATTTAGAATCTCATAACTGACCCCTGTTCCAAACTTAGAAGAGTGTGAAATGTTATACGCCAAACTATTATGTTATGTTTTTACACAGCAATCGGAAAGTAATACGTTTATATAATATGTTAAGCGATTAAGAAACTATGCAGCCATTCTACGCATTTCCCTGAGTTTCACAAATTAAATCTCAATCAACACCCACTTGCTGTGTAGAAACATTTATCATAACCAATACCATACAGTTTCTCCCGTAACACACAAAATAGCAAGTTGCTATGGTCAGCATGTAAGTTTTATTGCCTGGCCCAAGAATAATAGTAGGCGAGGTCTGGGATCTAATTCTCTCCTACGGTCATAATTCAAAAGAGATAGGGGATATTTCAATCAGCCACTAATATTTACAGTGAGTGAGTGTTATGCGTATATTTTTTTACATTTATAAATATGACATGGTCTGCAGTGAATATATATATTAGAATTTTCTTTTGTGAAACACTCCACTCTGCCCAAGTCTGGTTTATTTTTCATTTCATTAGTGTCTGCCAAGAGCTAGAAATTAAAATAATTTGAATTAAACCCATTAAACAAGTTTGTAACTTTCAAATAACAATACTAGAAATACCACATATATTGTGTTTTGCTGGGTGTCAGTTAAGAGATTGTGTGGTTAATTACAGAGAACACAAAAAGAATACAAAAAAGAATACTACAATATGTTGTATTCACACACTAAGCAGGATTCCGATACCAAACAGCCTGCTAAGCAACAATTTTGGAATATAAAATTCTGTTATCAAGCTCACAAAGAGTTTAAACAACATTCACCTCCTAATAGAGACGTGAAAACAATCTGTTAAATGTTTAATTCAGCAACAGGCACAGTTGAGCCAGGTAGCTTTTGAGCCATTCTGAGTGGGTCCATTTAATTTAACTATTAAGAATATATTTCTTTTACAAATGCTTTGTTAAGGTAGAAACTGATAATCTATTTGCACAGCTAGCCTGTAAGCCCACCAAGGGGAGCAACAATAGTTTGCGCTAAAACTTGATTCATGTAATAAGACCCGAACATTATATTTAAAAGTAATAAATCACACACATCAGACTTATTCCTGAATAAAGTTATGACAAGTCAGCCGTCTTAAATCACTTATCTTGAATTTAATTGCTATTCATGTTTGATGATAATCTCACCACTATTTGTACACAAAGCCAAATTAAATGCAGACTATGTCCAGGTTCACAGTGCGGAAGTAAGTAGTAATGGATTAAACGCAACACATTTTTTAAAGCGCAGCATAGCATTCATGCGAATTATGAAAAGCAAGCATTGGGTTTTGCCCTCCGTCAGCTTCACAGCCCATCAAGGACAAGTCAGAAGGACAGAACTAGGAACCAGTAACATCTAACTGCGGAAGAATTTACCGTCTCAGGAAAATGAGAAGTCAAACACAAACGGTTAGCTTTAAGGATATATCACACCAATATAGTGAAGGTATAGCTGAGTGAGGTGCGAGAAAGCAAGGAGTGCGTTTCATTACTTCTCTATGAATATGCGTACACAACTCTCCTGAGACTAACTAAATGGTTGGGTGTTTTTTTTGTTTTTGTTTTAAACTGGTCAGAGCTTTAAAACTGTCCCACCTACACTTATGTTCTTTCTTTATAACCTTAATAAAATGAATAAATGGTAAAAGATATGGCATTAAAATGGAACACTTTATTAAGCTATTGCATACTACTGTTCAACTGCTAACAATTCATTTGCAACCGAAGTCTTAGGGTGTGGTAGCAATAAGCCAATTCTTTTAACTTTTTTGTGCCCCTTCAGCTAAATGCATCTTGGTACTCAAATTATGTGTGAGTAGTTTCAATTGATGACAGTTTTTTAATTAAACTAATTCTAATGAATTCTAATTGCAACAAGCAATGTTAAAATGAGACCAGAGTGACATTAACAGCGCAATCAAATCTAATTAAGGGGTAAGTCTGAACCAAAAACACACACAAGGGGGGGTTGGGTGGGGGAGCTAGGACTGTCAACCACTAGGGTTAGACTTGCAGAAATTTAATGCCCTGGTCTATCATTATTTTTTTAACCGTGACATCTGTTACTGCCCATTTATTTCAGAACGTCTAACACCTTAAAGTGGAGAACATTCAGAAATACAGTCCTCCAGAATAGAAACGTTCTTGAACCTTCAGTAAACGTGACATGAATTACAAGCCATCGAACAGGGGCCTCTCAACACTGCTCAACTTCAATGTGTGGTGTTACACAGGTAAATCCTTTTATGCAGTAAGGCCTATATTGCTGCTAAAAAGCTATCTTTTTGGCCTCCCGAGTGGGTCAGCAGGTCAAGGCGATCAGCAGAGCACAGACTGGGATGAATGGGAATCTGCAGAGGCTCTCTCAGCTCATCGATAACCAGCTAGAGATGAATCTGGGGATGTATGTGCCTCTCCTCGTATGTATAGGCAGCATGGCCTACAGTGTGCAAAATGACTGGTGTCTCAGAAGGTGATTAAGCTGGAGGAAATCGACCGTACTTTCCCACCATCCCAGGGAGGCATCATGGGAGTGATGGAGATGAAGTAAAACTTATAAGTAAACATTTTTTTATACATCTGCAAATTCCATGGAGGGTGAGAGTTTGGGAGACGAAAGTGTGAATAGGGGCAAACTTGGAACTGCAATTCGTTCCAAAATTTATTTTAAAATTATAATTCCGATTCTAAATAAAAAAAGGCAAGCCAGTTTTTTTTGAAAGCACGAGAACCCCCTACCATAGGTAGGGCCAACCCTGGTCCTCGACAGCTGCAGTGCCTGCAGGTTTGTGGTCCTCCCTTGCAGCGTAACTGCATTACCGGAGCCATTGTTTGGCCTCGGAACAATCTCACCTGGTGTTTCCAAGCAAATACTCGCAAAAACTGCGCATCTCGGGGACCGCGATTGGCCACCCTGTTCTAAAGTGCTAGTAGATTAATCCAGTCTGTTTCATTATGAACCTTTTAAATAGTGATTTACACAGTTAAACAGATATTAAGGGATGGAAAGCCAGTTAAATAATACAGCGTGTTATGTTTTTGTTCCACCCTCTCTTTATAGAGGTACTTATTTGCATTTTTAAAATTCTATCCAGATGTTTTATGTGTAGATCTGTTGCTAACTGGATCTTGCAAGACAGACATGCTTTAAATAGGAATTTATATACAGCCACCACCAATACCTGAATATTTCACAAAATTATTCTTCACACACAGCCACAAAGGCTTTAAAAGAGAAACGGAGTGGGATGAAAAACCATCTTGATCTGACCATTATTGCACCATCTGGGTGCAGCTGCTGCATGTGTAGGTGTAGAATATTGCAGGCATACCCTTTCCTAATACACAAAGCTACACATTTAAATAAACTGAATACTTTTTCGTCTAGAAGTTATTTGACGATAGAATAGTCGAGACTCCTTTGACGCATGAAAGTATTAGAATGCCCGAGATCAAAAGTGTCAGCCTTTTGGAATTATGTGCCTCAATTTCCAACTGTTAAAACATTAGAAAATTAGAATACCGATCTCAGCATCAATAGGATTGTATTCGAGATCAAGGTAATTACAGAACAGAAACGCTAAAACATTTGAAACAGGATGTACATAACCAAAATATAAGGTGTATTAATACTGTAAAATATTTTTATCCACCCCTCCCTTTCTCCAACTATGCAGCGCAACGGGCTAATCTACAAGCTATCGACGTTTTTTTCTGTAGAAAGCTGCCGATAACGCTAGCTTGCTAACTGTAGCCTTTACTTCTGACAGTGTACCTAGCGAACTTTAAGTAATTAACAATATTACAAATACGAGTAGTGTTTTAAAAATATACACATCGTCTACTCACTACATAAGATCGCTTATAACTAGGTTGATATCATTATTGTCCAATTTTTGTATCCACTTTCTCCAACAGCGGGAATAGCTACAGACCGTCATGCATCCAGTTGGTTCATCAGGCAGCCAACCATCTCGATTAATTTAAGAGCCAGTAAAATAGATTTTGTTTATGTAGAAAGTTATCTGCTCAAATGTATCACTTAAGGTTTTCCTCAACAGCTAATTTGTGGTTAATCGCCTCCTCTAACGTTACAATCCACAAACACACCTCTCCAGAATTGCTAACTAGACTCCCCAGTCCTACCCGACACGCATTCCGAAATAATATATAAATAACTAGATAGATAGTTATCCATATACCACTAGATTGGACATATTCAAGGTTATCGAGCTGTAGTCATCTAGAATACCGACACAGTAAAATAACTAGATATCTAAAGGCAAAAGTAGAAGGCGCTCGTGGATCCCGTTTTACTAGGGGATGATTTGTTGCTGGTGTGCCGTCTTCACGTTAAACTAGCTAGAAGATAATGCCCTTAAAATGAGCAACGTATGGGGAAAAAAAGCGCACAAACCCGGTGTGGCGTCGTGGCTTGCAAATCCAGACAGCTGCAATGAACTGTGTTGTAATGGGGTCTCCACTGGAGTAGCTAGGCCTTCGGTGGTTCTTGTTGCTTTCCCAGTGGATGGGAGGGATTCAGCGGGGCTCTCTGAGTTGAATACTTGTTTTTTTTTTTTTATCTATACTGTTGCTGGAGGGCTACGTCCTTTTTTCCCCCACTGTAGTGTCCGATAATTTTCATGCTTTCCACGGTTCAAAGTTCTTCCGTCATTTTTCTGCGTGTTTGCTGTGTGTTTCTCCCCGTAGATTTGTTTATACAGTATTTTATAACAAGATATCGCTTCTTTTAACGAACGGTTTTAGATAGTAGTTAGTCTATAGTGTGCATGCGGGCTATTAACATTCTATTTTCCGATTATTACAATCAAACATATACAATAATAAATTCACAAAGGTATAATTCGTAAAACACAAAAACAGACAGGCAGAAAGCTTAAAAAAATCAACTCCGATTGAGACCTGACGTAGAATACGCAAACAGACAATACGTAACGGCGTCTGAATAGTGTTTAGACGAGTGGGCAGGAGTAAATTCTAAAATTGAAATTGGATTGGCTAGTACAAAATTGATTGGCGTGTACTCAAAAATTTTGACTGAAGTCGTAAAAGTGGGAGGGCTTCAAGTAGGTCTGAGTATAAAACATAGGACTTTTTATTGAGAGCTGATCAATATTACTGTATATTACTATTGAGATTGAAATATGAAAATGGAAAATAAATTATTTCCATAAATAATTACACGTTAAAATAATTAAAGCTTAATAATGCACCAGTAATGCAAATACCATTAAATTACGATTAATTGCGACGAATGTGGGCCATTTCCAGATTCATTTCTTTTAAAAATTGGTTTCTGTGTGCACCTTCAAGGCGTGCAGGTTAACAGTAATAAACAGGATTTTAAAATACAGTAGTAATTACACCTGGTGATCTTTAATTGTGCCTAATATAGTCTACAAAGAGAAGCATTTTCTCAATAAATATATTATAATTAGGAGTAGAAAATTGTTATTTAATGTTACAATTAAGCAGGGCCTTTAATATCTGGTAACTTTATATATGTATCTGATCCCTTAGGATGAAATCAGTAGGAAAATCAGCAAAGACCACTGGTGACCTGAAAGACCTGATGATCATGTCAGAGGGCTCATAATCTAGAGCAAAAGTGGCAGGTGAACAACAGCTGGACTCTAAAGTGTAGCTTTCTCTATTGACTGACCTTCTCTGTGGAAAGGGACTTCAATGAGGAGGCACGTCAGCAATGAGAATGACATTCTGTGGTTCTGGACATCAGAAGTTTGTTTAGGAGAGGACTGTCAAATGCCTTTTTTAGGAGGAAGCAACGAGTAAATGCATTAACTTCTGTGTTTGTGGTGTTTGAATGACGTCAATGCTCCAGAAACGAGAAAACTGTGTGTTTGTAGTGTTTGAATGACGTCACTGCTCCAGAAAAGAGAAAACTGTGTGTTTGTGGTGTTTGAATGACATCAATGTTCCAGAAAAGAGAAAACTGTGTTGGGGGAGTCCGCGGACTGGTCAGCCTGTACTTTTGAGGGGAAAAAACTGGCAGAAACCTTTTAAGAATAAAGTTATCTCTTCTGTTGTTGTTTCAATTTAGCTTAAATGAACCAGAGCCAAGTGAATCAAACTCGTAGTTTTAACATATTTTGGGGGGGAAATTATAAACATTTAATTATTTACATCCGTTGGGTGTGGTTGTGCTACTACTATGGAAACCATTCTTTAAAAACCATTTCCCAAGCTTAAGAGAAATTTTGTGAAAACTTTGGTCTTAACTAGCTCATAAAATATTTATCTGTGGTTTAAGTTTTCTACCTAAATACAAAGTGAACCACATTTTTAATTTTGTGCGTAGACTACTGCAGCCTGTATTTATGAACACCCATTGGTGAGAAGCCTTTGACATTTGTAATTATACTGATTCAGAAAGCAATATCCTGTACAAAAAAACATTAAGGTGGCTCAGGAAACAGGAAATGGCAAAAAATTATTATTAAGGGATTGTACAGGGAGTCATATTTGTGCGAACTCCATTTTGTGCATTGTGCTGAGCTCACTTACTGAATGTTCCAGGTGTCAGCAGGGACCTAGTGTATGTCACCGATTCACAGCAGGCCTCAAAACAGAATGGTGGGAGAAGACCAAAATTTTTAATGTCCGATGTAGAAAAGAGGGTAAATGACAATGAGTCGTCATTAAATTAACATTTTTTCCGCATTGTATTTAAAACGGTGTGCAAAACTGTAACGTATCAAATGGCCACAGCTCCCTTCCTCAAAGCCCGAGGCTCTCTCAAGCAGAGGGATTTCTCAAAACAGGCAGTTAAGTATTTTTAACTTGTTTTGGCGCATAAATTCCGAGGTCAGATCCTGAGGAAGTCGAGACGTGGTTCCCTAGGAAACAGCCTTCAACACCAGTGATAAGAAGCAGCTGTTGGTCTAGCCCAAGGAATACCCCGGTACTCCTGGTGGACATGTCATTTCTTTTCACCTGAGACACCAGACTCATGAGCAGGCTAAGTGGTTTCCTTCATTTTGATGTTTTAATTCAATCCACAGTCTTCCTTTGTATAAAAACAGTGATAAACCGACATAGCCATAGATATCCACACGCAATTTGACATCAATCCACCACAAACTATTATGTCGGTCTCAATTAGCTTTAATTTATTATTTAAAGCTTTAACTTTATTTTCTGAAATAGAAAATGAGTACTGGCAGAATACCGATGATGAAGACAGAAAGTCAGTCATTAGAATCGCCCAAATTCATAAAGACATAATATAATCCGGCTTTACTTATTTCAACAATCCAAGATTTACAATGACAAATCACATTAGTGTTAACTGTGGTAACTCAATATTAATTGATTCACTGACTTTTGTGGCAAGTTTAAATGTGAAAAGTTGTTTGTCACTACAAGTTATTAAAGCAATGAGACACAATAGGATGTGTGTTATTGTGATTTTGGGCACGATGCGAGATGCGTAGCTTCATGTCGGGCTTTGGCCACATTACAACCATGCCAAGAATCGCAATAACAAATGACTTCTCACGTCTTATTGCTGTAGTCTCCAAATTTGGCCAGCAGACAATGTATACAGTGAGGAGAAAGATGGCTGCAAGATTATGAATGTGTCGTTTTATTACTGAGTCGTAATTAAAACAGTAAGCATTTTGCCAGTTGCACTAAATACTGAAATGAACAGACATGTTAAAGAACTCTCAGAATAGAGAAATTGTACTCATTTGTTTTATGGTATTCCACGTTCAACCAGCCTATGGGACACATTCTCATCACAAATTGAAGTTCAATATTTTAAAATAGTTAATAAAAAAATGTAGCATATGCAAGACCCCAGACATATGATCATTGAAGACTCATCAACACTGGGTCCAAGACACTACGGTAATAGTAAAAAAGCTTGTGTTAAGTATAGGAAGTATCTTGCTTTTGACTGGCTTAGTATACATCAACCCACGTCACAACGATGCTTCCTGGCAGGGAGTATTGTACCTCCCCTCCCAAAACAGCTTGCACCAGAAGAGGAACCAAATAGACTTTATCAGCATCCTGTCACAAGGGCCCAGTTAGACGCTGCGCATCTTCAGCAACAGCCGTTGACGACAGGAAAGGGAAAGGAACACAAACGTCTGCTGTAGAATGGTAAGAGGATTTACTTCACTGGTTTACGTTATATCCATGTCCTTCGCCTAAAGCCTGTGGGTCTATTCTGCTGTAGGGTGACCATGCAGAGCACTGTGGAAGAGTTGCCTTTACTTTCCCCCACCCCCAACCCTACCCCTCTTTGTGAAGAAGGCTGCCATGCTCAAGGATGCAACATTAATGCTGAGCACTCAGGGTCTGACATACTGGCCTCAAACTGTCACTCTAAGAGCTTTATAAAGTTGATAATGTGCTCATGCATGATACTCCAAGACAATGGAAACAGCAGTCTTTCGCTTCACTGGGTGAAACAGCTGTTGAGGAAGCATGTAACGTTCACTCGTTGTAAGGATTTCCTACAAACAACTAAGTATTGGCTCAAAATTCCAGTTAGGTAATTCAGCGGAATTAGGTAATTCTAGGCATTTTAGTAGTCATGTTTCTGGTTTCATACATTGATTTGAGTCCAAAAAATTATATATATATATATATATTTATTTTTTTATTTTTTTGGCTTCTCTTCAGCAATCTCTTTCAGATCAGGTCATTAAAATAAAATACAAAAAAGAAAAACAGAT
>JAOVYW010008577.1:0-10083 GCA_025775045.1 Hiodon tergisus
TGATTAAACAACACATTTAACAAGTAACATTAATCGGAACCGTAAAGTAAAACACACTATTTACAGTCATTTAAGTCGGAACCAGGCTTCCCAGCAGCCCCTGCGGGGATGGCTGAAACCCATTGGAAGGGGGAAGCGCACCTAGCCATCCCCGCTACAATATTTAGAAATATTTAGGAGTCGCTGGTTACTACTTTTTGAACAACTTTCAAGAGGTCTTGTGGTTTTTTGCTTTAATCCCTCTGTCTGTCTCTTTCTAGGTGTAGCTGCTAGGGTCCTGAGGAGATGGCATTGAGGATAGGGACCGTCGTCTCATTTACTCTGCTATGCGCTGGCCAGCTGGTGGTGGTACGTCTCGTGCAAGAAAGAGACGAATAGCTGGCCTCGACGAAGTGGAGGGACCGGCCATGGGCCTGCTGGCCACTCCTACTCCCCCTGCTGATGAATCGTGGTCGTCCGCTGTGGCCATCAGATCCTCACGGGTGGCGCTCTCGAACGCCGTCAGGCCAGAGCTGGAGGGAGGGGTGTCTGCATAAAAACTCAGAGTGCCTTTAGCCAAGGATCTGCCAGTGGACCTGGCGATAGAGGACCTGTCATCAGGAACTCCTCCCACAGAGGAAGGGCAGGCCCTGACTTCCACCATGCTAGAACCCTGCAGCCCTCAGGTGGGCCCTGCAGGAGGGCCCAGGAAGTGATGAGGAAGGCTTCATGGGAGCACTGCAGTCAGAGGTCAAAGAGGAGGTGAATGGCTGCGTGGCCGGAAGGTAGCAGTGGTACGGAAGGTAGCAGTGGAAACCAGCAATTGAAGGAGGAGAACAGACAGTTGTCCCAAACACATGGCCTCGGCCCCCTCAGAGATACTGGAAGCCACCCCTCCTGGCCAAGGAAGGCATCGCCAGTGCAGAAGAATCTGGCTGCAGTACGTGTCACTCTGAGGACAGCATCAGCAGCGAGGACCTCATCCCCAACAGTACAGGGACCTGCTTCCCGTTCTGAGATCTGAGATCTGCGCGTGGATTGGGATTAGACTAGGGCAGGGCGATAACGAAGGGAGAGGCTCCATGGTGGAGGCAGGCTTGCCCCCACTCAGGTAGGATGCGTGCCAGGAGTAGGATCTTGACAGCTCCGGTCTCCGGAACGGAGGTCACATGACCAACAACGAAACCGAGGCAGATCAGTCAGGTGAGTGGATTAATCCCACTTTATTGATCACTTGGCCAGCCTGGTTTAAATAACTATGGTATCCACCGGTGAGGCAGTCTGCCAAAGCATTCTCGCTCTTTGTAACAGTGGCACTAATGTTTAAGAGTCCCGTAGTAAATACGGTAACTTCCCTTCGTCTGGCGTCTGGTTGGTTCCTGTGCTGTAAGGGCGGTTCAGCTCAGTACAACGCACCGTTTCTTGCTTCAGTTGCTGGAAGCATTTTCTTGATTTGAGGGGCAACTGAAACTATGTATTAAAGGGAACTTAAATACTGCCACAGTGGTAGTTTCCTTAACACGGGACATTGGGACTTTGTCTCCCAGTAACGTCTTCTGTGGATTACTATCTTTATTCCCCTAACACCATCTGGTTGGGCTATTGACTGGGAAACCAGGGTGGTGCGTGAGCTTCCTGAAGCAAACCTCTGGTGCGAAAATCTACATTCCAAAACTGCCTTATACTCAGGAGTTTCAGATCTGTCACATAGAGGGTAAGTTGGGTTTGTGTAATTGGAATATATCCACCTTTTTCACCACTGTTTGGTTTGTCTCCGTTTCCTGTGTCATCGTTAACCTTCGCTGTCTTGCGTTTCTGCACTCAGGGACACAGCAGCAGGTGGACAGGGCGCTCGCTCTTATTGGGAAGAAGTTAAAAAACCTGGACCTGAGCAACCTGTATTGTCCACCACATCACGATGCCGTCACTGCCCATGACCACCTGGGTAAGGGTCCCCCCCCCCACCCCACATGGACAGATGTGAGCTTGCTCTCTCTCTCTCAGCAAACGAACCCCACCTACCATGCGCTGTGCAGCCTTGTGTTCCTCTGTTACTCTCAGCCGGGCGCCCCCTGCCCTGCCGTCCCCAGGTGCCTAGTCCTCCCGCCTGTGCGCAAAAGATTTCATCAGCACAGGCATTCAAATCCAAGAATATTTGGAATCAAGAAAGTCTTTATTTCCTGAGAGTCCACTAAAACCAAAACATAATTTCTTGCGGCACTAAGTTTTAAATTAGGTCCATTGATTAGATTATGGACGATGCGTTTCGAAAGTAAACCCAGCTACTTTAAGAGATGTGCCAGGCATTTGAAAAACTTTAAAAACATCTGCCTCCCTTTATCCGATATATATATATATATATATATATATAAAAATATCTTTCAACTGGCCCAGGATGCAGTCAGCTTTTTTTTGCACTTCATACCCCAACCTTTACAGTGACACAATTAAACATGCATTCTGAATACCATCTGTACTCTGACAAAACCGAGCATCAGGTTGCAATGTCTCAACATTAACGACTTGGTAGATTTTTATCCATTACCATCATACATTGCTAGTGGGCATCAAGTCACTCTGCTGAAACGCAGCGTGTTCTCGAAATAAAGAGGTCTTGGCCACAGTGGTGGAGACGCCATACTAAAAATGCTGATGTATGCTTAGTAAAAATGATAACATGCAATTTGAAAAACATGAAAGTAACAGCTGTTTTTTTTTTACTTTTAGATGTAGAGAACATTAAAAAAATATATATTACTTGTATATATATATATATATATATATATATATAAAATTATATACTCAAAAGAAGAGGCACCTCTTATATGTACAGTGTTACTTCACTAAATATCTGATTACTATTTACTTGATTCCAGAAATGACTTGGAGAGAACATTTTATTATTATTTTATTACTTTATTGTTAGACAATAATTGTGAACAAAGTATGTTCGTTCACAATTATTACTACATGAATCACTATACCTTTACAAAAAAACAAATACACATTACACAAGACTGGGGGAAAAAAACTAATTTTGTGTGTGCCTTATTCAATTCAAGAACAGCTTGATGCAGAAAAGATTTCTTTAGTCTAGTTCGATAAAATCTCAATAACTTGAACCGACGGTTCGATGGTAGAAGTACAAATTAATTGTGCAGCACATGATTCGGTTCAGAAACAATATTATTGGCTGGCCTTAAAAGGTTCTTGTGATAAGACAGTTTGTATACTTTTTCAAGCGGCTGACCTACAATCTTTGAACACATTTTTATTTGGTTCAGCAGCTTTGTTTTTAAACTTAAAGACAAGCTCACGTACCATACGGAATTACAATTCTGTAAAATGCTCATGATCACGGACATAAATAATAATCACAAAATCTGTTTTCTTGCTCCAAAGGACCTAAGGTGTCTAAGAAAATATATTCTCTGCCTTGTCTTTTTACAAATACTGTCCGTATCATCTTTCCACGATAGCATATTATCTATCATTACTCCTAGGTATTTATATGCCCCTACCTGTCTGATGGTTTTGTTACGTTATGTATAACAACAGGTAATGTATGAGCATCGGATGTTGACCCAAATACAATCTCTTCAGTTTTTTTTATATAAATAAAAAGGGCATTGTTGTCACACCACTCTACCAATTTAGTCACCCCCTGTTGGTGCAATCTCTGAGTCACTTAACAGATATTAAGACAGTATCATTAGAGTACTTTAAGATGTATTGACTAGACCTGTCTATACGACAGTCGTCTGTGTAAAAAGCATAGCAGAACTAACGCAGCCCTGGGGTGTTCCAACATTTGTTTTAACTGCTGATGACAAGGTTTTGTTCACTTTAACTCTTTGGACTCTATTTGTGAGAAAGGAAGTATACCATTGAATCAAGTCCTTGCATTCTTTTAGACATGGAATTTTAGGTACTGGTTTTATGTATGAAGTTTTCCATAACATAGGAACAGTGTGTGTATCTATAGAAGCCTGAAAAATTGGTTGCCACATTGGGGCTAGCTCATATGCCAAATTCATTATGAGACACGGACTACATCTATCCGGTCCTACAGCTTTCCTCTTATTTGTAGATTGAAATGTCATCCTGACATCTGTGACATCAATAACAATCCTCTCTGAAGGAGAAAATACAACTGTTTACTAGTTCATTACGTTTGACATAATTACCTGTAGGTTCAAATCTAGTAAAGAAGGCGTTTAATTCATTGGCAAATCAAAATGCATTATCTGTCACAATTGATTTGTTTGAAAATGACAATCCTGTCATTATTTTCATGGTATCCCAGACCTTTTTTATTATTTTTAACCCTAAAGGCTGGCTTTTTCTAAACACTGTCTATGAGATTCTTTTGCTTCCTTCAATTAGATTTTTAACTCTCTTTCTGTCTGTTTGAGTACTCTAAGGTCCTTATTTTTAAATGCTAATTTCCTTTGATTCATAACTTTCTTAAAATTTCTTAACATTGGTCACATATGATTTATTATTTGGATAGACTTTAATCTCCTTTATAGGTGTGACCAGCTGTAAACAAAAATTAATATAATCATTTATTACTGTATTCCTTTCATCTAATGAACCTTCATGAAAAATGTCCAAATCTGTCCAATCAAAACAGGCTCTCAGTCTTCTCTACACCCATTCAACCACAATCTAATTACATTCTTTTCCAGTTTGCTCTTAAGTTTGGTCTTATACACTGGTATCATATACACAACATTATGATCAGAATTCAGTATCGGTGGTCTACACCTAGACACATAAGCATCCTGGACATTCACAAAATATTGTCTTTTCTTGTTTCTGTCCTTACATGTTGTTCGAATCCCGGTAACACAGACTCCAGATTGCATTGATTAAATTCCCCAAGCACTATCACGGGTGCATCTGTATAGCTGAGCTGCAGCTCATGTACACGGTCCGCTATCAGGCTGGCTGCCTGCTGGGGGGAATACCACAAATGGCAATTTACAGGCATTGTAGATTGTAACCAACTCTCCAGAGTTGCCTCACAGAATTCATTACAGTACCTTGTGTACGATCTTATTGTATCCACTTTGTTGTTCAGTGAGTGTAGGTTGCTGAAGATAATGGATGGTATGGGCGCCCGATTAAATCTCCGTTGCAGGCGGTTTCCGAATGCCGCCTCTCCTTCCTTGTTTTTTGTTTTGATCTAATCATCTCCTGTGGTATGTTTTCCACCATCAATCTATTAACGTGACTTGTTATCTCATCTTTGAATTTATCTCCAGCAAAGTCTTTCGGCTGTACAAGTGTGCAAGCGGTGATTTTGTACCGCCCACATGCAAACTCCAACTCTCCACGTGCAATAGGAGATTGCATCTCCAGACACGATCCAAACAAGCCAATAATCCACAGTATAAAAACCGAGAATAGATCTTGCCAGGCAATCATCCTCCCACTTTCACACAACCACAGCAATCAAGGGGGCACATCATTGAGGGGCGGTACGTTCCCTTCCCAGTGAGTGCGGACGCAGCTGCCACGTGCCAGCTGATTGCGTCGAGGAAAGGACAAAAGCCGTCCACAACGAAGAGGAGATGTCGGCACAGAGGAAGCTACAAACGAAAGCCGAATTTAGGTTGTTAAAAGCACTGTGCTCTATTTTTCAGATCCAGGTGCTGACGGGCGAGGACGACGGGTTTTTTGGGTTTTTCTTTGGCTTCTTTGTTTTATGTCCCGATCCAGGAATAATTTTGGTTGCCTTTTTTCATTGTTGTTTTATGCCCCGATTCGGGAGGACTTCTAGTTTAGTTTTTGTCCCGGACTGGGAACAATTTCTGTTTATTTTTCTAGTGTTTTATTCTGCCGCATCCGCCGTCCTGACGCCCCGGGGTTGCCACACAACCCCCTCTCCAGTTGCAGGCCGGGGTCCCCCTGGACTGCCCACAGGCAGGTGTCGCGTCTCGACAGGGCGTCGGTGTTCGCATGGGCCTTGCCTGGGCGGTGCTCCACCTGGAAGTCGAAGTCCTGCAGGGCCAGGAACCACCGTGTCACCCGGGTGTTGGTGTCTATGGCCCTGGCCATCCATGTGAGGGGAGCATGTGCTGTGAGAGGACTGCCCCCAGGCCAAAATCCGACACGTACGAATGTACCAGGAAGGGGTTAGAGAAGTCAGGGGTTATCAGGACCGGCTCGGAACAGAGGGCTCGTCGGAGTAGGGTGACGGCGTCCTCTGCGGCCTCAGTCCAGGTGTTGGGTTCCAGGACCGCCTTTCTCATCAGGGCATTGAGGGGGGATGAACCGCTGGTAATACCCCACAAGCCCCAGGAAGGACTTTACCTGTTTCTTTGTGGCGGGACGAGGCCACGCCAGGATCGCCTCAACCTTAGGTTCCTGGGGACACACATTACCCCGCCCAATCTGGTACCCGAGGTAGGAGGCCTCCTCTAGTCCCAGGCAGTATTTCTTGGGGTTGGCGGTGAGCCCTTCGGCTCACAGGGCCCTGGGACAGCTCACAGCTGCCTCAGGTGCAGCTCCCAGGATCCACTGTGGACCAGTATGTCGTCCAGGTATGCCGCCGCATAGGTTCGGTGGGGTCGCAGGACTCTATCCATCAGCCTATGCATCACCTCGTTGCGGATAGCGGTCCGCCTTGCCTCAGGTATCCGGTAGGGTCGGACCTGGACACCCCGTTCCGTCTGGATGTCATGGTAGGCAAGCGTGGTCCGCCCCGGCAGGTCCGAGAACACGTCCCTGTGCTGGAGGTCCTGCCTCTGGCCTGGGCTCAGCTGTTCGCCTAGCGGGACCTCTGGAAGTGGGGAGGGAGCCGCAAGGGTCGGAAGAGCAGAGGTCTGTGGAGCCGGCACCCTATGCCACTTTTTTAGCAGGTTGATGTGGTAGATTTGTGTCGGCTTATGCCTCCCAGGTTGACGTACCTGGTAATTTACCTCCCCTACCTGGGCAACCACTTCATACGGGCCCTGCCTCTTGGCCAGGAACTTGCACTCCGTCGTTTGGATGGGAACCAGGACCCACTCCCCCGGCTGGTCTTGGGTAGGAGCCCTACAATGTCCATCGCTAGCCACTCAAAAGGTACCTCGATGATGGGTAGAGGGATGAGGGGGTTGTGTATGGACGGCCTACCAATCTATACCGGGTCTTGTCCATGCCTAAGTGGGCCCCAAGTAGGTGGGAGTGGGCCATGTAAAGGACCAGGGACCCATAACACTGGGGAACTAGCAACTGTTCTACTAGCAACCCCCCTTCTGCACCACTCGATACAACAGGCTGTGCCTAGTGGCAAAGTACGGGGAAGGTAGGGGTCTTACCGGTTCACGTGGTCGTCCATCGTGCATCCGGACCTGAGTCCATGCCTGTTTCAGGGCCGGGTCTTCTAGCTGCGATGGGGTGCCACTGGGGGTCTGGCTTCATCACCCTCCTCGTCCGTGGTGGGCCTGGAGGTCGGGGGTCGGTGCCGGCCACGCAGGCCGGACAGGCTTGCCTGGGGGGTGGTTCCAGAGGATTCCAGCGGTGGCGCAAATGGGGCCGTTGGACTGTCCCTGACAGGCCCCAAAACTTGTCGAAGATGGGACAATCGCGCCCAATGAGGAGGGGGACCGGTAACTTGGGTACCAACCCGGCCCGCACCGTGAAGTTTCCCTTGGGCGTCCGGACCTCTATACGGCTGGTAGGGTAACTTTTCGTGTCGCCGTGGACGCAGGCCACCTCAATGGGTGCTCCCGGACTCCCTTCTGCCAGCTCGGGCGGGATCAGGGTCACCACACTACCAGAGTCTATGAGGGCGCATGTATCCTGCTTTCCTACCCACACCGGCAGGTTCAGGGCCGCAGGGTGTTCGTGGGCCCGGCAGGTCGTGAGCAGGCACCTCCCTGGGGGTCGTCCCTCCCCGTGGCTGGCCGACGGCATGTGGACGTCCTCACCAGGGTGTCCCCTCTGGCCGCAGGAAAAACACCTCCAATCTTCTCGCCTGGGGGGTGAGCTGTGTCCCGGTCAGCCGGTGATTGGGGTTGGCCCGCCTGGTCCGGGCCTGTTCGGCTGGTTCTGGACCGCCCACTGCTTGGCCCCCGGGGGTAGGGCCCGGATACACCAGTCCATGACAATCCGGCTAGGACGGTGGGGCCCTCTCTGGACACGAGCCAGCTACGGGTGAGCCGAACTAGCTGAGCCACTTAGCTCCTTACCGTCGCACTGTGGTCGTACTCCCAGGCATGGAAGCGTTGGCCGCGGTTGGCCAGGTTATACCCGTACTGTGCCAGGATGGCCTTCTTCAGCGTGGGGTAGTCTGCTGCCTCGGTACCCCCCAAGTCGTGGCAGGCCTGCTGGGCACGCCTGCTCAGGAAAGTGGCCAGAAGGTGGCCCCAGCAATCAGTTGGCCAGCCCTCTCGTTCTGCCGTGCGCTGGAAAACCTCCAGGTAAGCCTCCACGTCGTCTTCCACGGTCTGCTTGGTGAGCAGTGTCACAGGGGCAACCGCGGCATCAGCCCTGGGGAGACGGCTGATCATGGAAATCAACAGTTCTTGGACAGCGACCATCCCCTGGGTTTGGGCTAGGAGGTTGACTAACATCTGATGGGTCGTAAAAAAATTGGGAGCTCGTCTGGGATATAGCTCTTACCCGGTAGAGCGAGTTGCAGTGGTGTTGTGTGTTTCGTAGTGTTGGTAGTGTGGAATAGAAATGGTAACATTCGATCTGAAAGCGTTTCTAGATGACCCATCTTTTAAAACGCTTAATACTTGTAGAAAGGTGGACTTGTATACCGTTGCATGGCATTTCAAGTTTTCGGTGCCAAGGAACATCGTTAAGGAGCAACTTCGGAAACTCGTGAGGTAGTTAGTGGAGCAGGAAGTGCTGGCTGACCCTGTCGTGGAGAGATCTCCACCTGTGGTGCCTATGCTTGGTACTTCTATACCTGAAACTAAGGCCCTTACTAACTAGCCATGGTTCGATCCTTTGTCTCCAACGTTTTCTCGTGAAGGCTCTGGATTTTTTTTTATTTTTGTTTTTTTGGAGAGCACATTGTGACACTCAGTGTACTACACACAGGTTGATGACTTTTAAGCCGCTGTGTGACATGTTACAAGAAGACTGGTCAAACTCTTTGTTTTTTATTTTGCATTGGCAGTGTAGCTTGTGGTTAAACAGGTCATAAGCAGACGTTCTGTTCCTCTTCTCAGGCCAAATTGTACAGAAGATGCTCTTGTTTTGTTACTAATGTATAAAATTCCTAAGTGCAATATATTCTCTTTGCATTTTTGGGGGGTATTTTCTTTGTTTAAAAGTTTCCTTACCTGGATGTTTTTAATTGTTCTGTATTGCTTTGTGTACTAGTGTCACTACCTCCCCTCCTGTGAATGGTATGGATCGCTTAAAAAATTTAAAGAGTAAGAAACTACAGAACCTTTGTATATGTACCATATTGTTATTATATATTTGTGTAATGAGAAACTACTGTAAGTTTTGTACTGTATTGGCAGAAGGTCTATTCCAAATAAATACAAGTAACTTTCCTTTTTGTGATTTTTACCATTTAAATCATTTTTGAGTACATAATGACTTGGACTTAAGTTAATTTCACATCATGTTCTTGCATGATTTCCAATGGGATCTTAGCTACATGTTAACCTTAACAGGAAGCCAAGAAACCTCCAGACCACTTTAGCCCAATTTTATACTTGTCAGAAAGCCTTGACATTTGTAAACTAAACCAAAAAGTGAATCATCCCCCAAATTCAAGCATGGAAGTCTGAGTTTAGGACCCCCCCCATATTATCATTAAGGTAGAATATTGTTTCACCTCAAACAAATTGTTTATTTAGAGGAACTCTATTTTTTGTGAAAGTGCACAGAATCTTGAAGCCAATCACATGGGCTTGGGGCGTTATCCTATAAAAGGAAAACAAATCACATGAGAATCCATTGCGATATAATTCGATTTACCCCGATGTGTCTCGGTATGGTACTATTTGCAGCATCTGAATGAACATTGGATGACTAGGATGTAATTAACTTTGATACTTTCAAACACGTAGTGTAAATAAGATGCTCGCCTGATGCAAAAGCCAGTCAGATTATAAAGCAGTACGGGCGTGGGGGGCAGACTGG
>JAOVYW010008578.1:0-10082 GCA_025775045.1 Hiodon tergisus
CCAGGTTGTAAGGCAACAAAACACGAAAAATGCCAAGGGGGGTGAATACTTTTGCAAGGCACTGTATATATATAGCTCTGGAAACAATTAAGAGACATGTACAGACAAAAGTCCTGTAAAATGAAGTTGCTTTCAAAAATGATGGAATGAAAAGTTTCTAAATCTAAAATAGAAACTATAAAGGGCAGTAAATAGTAAAAGCTATTTTTTTTTAAAACAAAACAAAAAAATGAAAAAAAACCCCAAAAATTCTATATTTGGTGTGACCATACTTTTCCATAAAATACTGCTTCAGTTATCTTAGGTAAACTGTTGTGCAGTTTTATAGGACAATCGGCAGGTAGATCTTGGAGAGCATCTTGGAGGGCTTTCCACAGTTCTTCTACAGACTTTGTTTCGCTTGCTTCTGTCTGTCCAGGTAATCCCAGACAGCCTCGATGATGTTGAGATCAGGGCTCTGTGGAGGCAAAACCGTTTGTTGCAGAACTCCTTGTTCTTCTTTTGGAAAAAAGAGTGTTCGGAAATCCCAAAAAAAATTTCTTCTACTTACGCACTAGTGCAGAAGACAAAACATAAATATCAAAGACTAAATTTATGTAGAAAAAAAGCTAGGATGCCTAAGACTTGATAAGATTTGATTGGTGCCAACCAGGGGAATTCATTTCTCTTGATTTCTCTCGTCAGATGCTTTCCCCCTGGTCCTGAGAGCAGTATTGATATGCTGTGGGATTATCCTATAAAAGAAACATGGCGATTTGAGGAGTACATTGAATAGGTTGGGTGAGACTCCCTCAAAAAATGCTGAGAATCACCCAGCTTGCACTAATAAAGGATTTTTTTATTTTTTCAAAAAAATCACCCTTGCAATCACCAATGTTTATTATTATTTTTATTTATTTAATTATTAATTTTTCTTTCTCAGATGAAGCTGTCTTCCAATTATTGGTTTATAACTGTTCTCTTGTCATTTCTGACCTCTTTGAACAGGACACTCAAAAGGAAATTAAATCTGTAGTAATTAGGAAGCATTATGAGCCAAACATATTATATATGTGCATCCTTACAAGTGATATTAGGTAATAAATAAATAAAAAGGATAAACAAGGGCAAAAATTATTTTATATATAATATGTTTCCTACGTTTTCCAGAAATAATCCAACCTAGGGCATAATTAAAAAAATTCTAATTTAAAAAAAGACAAACCTGCACAGAGAACATATTTGTAAATTAGCTCCTATGAAAAAGTATATAAGAAGTGCACTATGAAGCACATGAATCTGAAGGATTTAGGTAAGTGTCTCACCTTTTTTGTATTTTCTTTTATTCAAATGGGGGGCAGGCTAACACATATATGCATTGTAAAATAAAACATTCATTTCAGACACCGGGGACCTTAGACTCACGGTAAGATGAAGAGTTCTTGAGAAATGCTTAACAGTTACCCAGCCCATTCAGTTGTGTTCTTGGACATTAGGTTTATTTTGTAGTGCAACCTCCTGGTTCAAGCTGAGATACTGAAGTGGTCCATGTAGAAAATTCATTTCTTTCTTGTTAGCCCAGCGAGAAATGTCTCAATAATGAGAAGCAAAGGATCTTGGTCCGGTGTAGTACGGGTGTCATTTTAACCAATTTGTTTCTCATCTCAACCTGCCTGGCTTTAATAAGCCGAAGTTGCTGTTGAGAAGATTTTTCTATTTAAGTTAGCAGCGAGAGTTTTGGTGAAAGGCAAAGGGACGAAGCAGGATGAGAAAGAGAAATCTCTTCTATTCTTAGTTGTGAATGAGGCCTTTACAGAATGATCAGACCAGCAGATTTATAGTCTTACCTCATGTTGTCATTTAATGGTGGGACGGCCACTTGGGAAGACCTTGGCAGAACATAATTGGCACCACTATGTCATCAGTGTTCAGTGTCTGATATATTGCCGTTTAATTAGTACATTTATTTGTTTGTGATCTGAGGAAAATTGTATATCATTCACCAAATAATGTCTATCGAATTATTTACTAGTAACTCTAATAGGAGTTAGTTGAGTTTCAAATTCCATTCTGAGATGTATGACATGGTGTGATCTCCTCTGGGATTTCACAGCCGAGAGATGAGTTGCCAGGCACTGGCCTCTTTGAGGTGAACCACTTCGTCATTTCAGTTTTTAGTGCCTTGTATAGAGGTAAAGCACTTCACACAATTGAATACAATTTCCCAAGCCTTATGCGCTGGAAAGAACAAAGGATAAGGGTGGCTATGCGTTTGTACCAATTATTTTTATTTGAAACATTGTGATTCTCAAAGCAAGGATGTTAGTATTTATTGAAGGGTATATGAATAATTTTTGCCTCAGATTATCTAGGCACTGCGCAGTTTCTATAAAGTGGTTTAATGCAGATTATATACAATTTAGCTTGTTTCCACATAACAAAACATTAGCATTATTTATCATGAAGTGTGTTTTCTGGCATGAGAATAAAAAAGCATGGTTTTAAATTGGCTTGCTGCAATTTTGAACCAGGCGAGAAATCTTTAAAAATCGAGCTTCTCCACTCCAATCGTAATTGTGGGCACCTTCACCATCAGCTGACACTTGAACGAGAGTAAGAGTCAAGAAAAAAACCCCAGGCCGTTACTTGTCGCTTCTGTGCCCCCCTTGACCCACCCTCCGACACCGCTCAAACAGTATCCTGCTGACAAATGTCAGTGGTGCGTGTGTCACTTCTAGTCACTCCTGCTGCCATTGTCCCTCTTCAATACTGCCTCCTGAGTGTCCTTCTACTCTTTCCCAACCCTCCTTCCAGATGAGTGCTCCTCGGGTAACGGCGGCTGCAGCCACCAGTGCACAGTGGCCCCCGGGAAGGGAGTGGTCTGCTCCTGTCCAGTGGGGCTCCACCTTGCCGCCAACAACCGGACATGCGAGATGGTGGACTACTGCGCCAAACACCTCAAGTGCAGTCAAGTGTGCGAGCAGTACAAGACCACTGTCAAGTGCTCCTGCTACCCAGGCTGGAGGCTCGGCCCAGATGGGGAGAGCTGCCAGAGCACAGGTAGGACGAGTTCCGTAGGGTGAAATTTCCACGACTTTAAATCAAGGTACATGAAATTCAGTGCCCACTTGTGGTTATCAAAAAGGTAATATGATATAATTATGTCTTTATATTAGATTTACACATGCCATTCAGTCTTACCAAATAACATTCAGAAGGTAGTTATATAGTTAAAATAAGAAAACTCACTTCGGGCAAAAGTCACATCTTTTTTTCGTTCTTGTTTTACAACTTTCACAATCCAGCAGTCCAGAGGTTGACTTGAATGTTATTGTTCTCGTTTCAATCAAAGCCTGCCGATTGTCTAAAGGAACCTGCTTCAGACTAGCTGAGCAGTAAGATACAACTGAATTATTTTAATTGCAACTAATTGTTAAAAATCCCATTCGGAGCAGCCAGTTATTTCTGTGCTGTGCATTAACGCACAGAACAATTCAAATGCCCATGTGAAATTGCAGGATTACTTTCATTACGAAAACCTTCATGCTTGAGGGCCGTTATCTAAGGTGTAAAATATTTTCCATCTGCATTGTTCTTTGTAAAATTTAAATAACCTACTGTTTCGTTTTGTATATTCATCACTTTTCTTTTCTTTTTACCAGACCCATTTGAGGCTTTCATCATCTTTTCCATCCGCCATGAGATCAGACGGATAGATCTCCACAAGCGAGACTACAGCCTGCTCGTTCCCGGTTTGAGGAACACCATCGCGCTCGACTTCCACTTTAATCAGAGTTTGCTCTACTGGACTGATGTTGTGGAAGATAAAATTTACAGAGGGAAACTCTCAGAAACAGGAGGTGGGTGTGCTAAGGAGTCGATTTTAGCAGTGTTTGCCGTCACGGTGGCTGATCACGATAATGATTTGTGAAAAAGCTGGACAATCCAGGGTCGGAAAGAGAACCAGACAAAGTATAATTCAGTGGATTCATTTTTCTGACGCTACAGGCTACAATCTGCAAAACAGCTGTGTTTGTCTGCCCTGTTGATGTTCAACGACAGTAGGGTTGGAGGAGCCGAGTCATGATTCTGCTTTCTCCCGTTGTGTTATATAGCGGTTCATGTACAAAACTATTCCAAGGTGGGCCAAAATAAGAAAAAAATAATAGGCCATTGCAAATTGGGTCATAATATCTTAATGTCATAAAGATAATTAGTTTGTATTTGTATAGACAAATAATGTTTGCATTTGTCCCTCCCAATCCGTCACTGTGTCTAAACAGTTTGGATTGTTGCAGGTGTGACGGCAATCGAAGTGGTCGTACAGCAAGGTTTGGCAACTCCAGAGGGGCTGGCGGTGGACTGGATCGCGGGGAACTTTTACTGGATCGACAGCAACCTGGATCAGATTGAGGTGGCGAAACTGAATGGAGACATGCGGACCACTCTGATCGCCGGAGGCATGGAGCACCCTCGGGCGATAGCCCTCGATCCTGGGCAAGGGTAAGTTCCCGCTCACACGGCTGCTCCAGGTCAGGCTTGGGGCAGTCATTCTTTTTTTTGGTCAGGCAGACCTAATTTTCAAGGTTTTCAAGTTTTCCTACCCCATCTCCATTGCAAGTTGACAGTAGTTATTTCTGTTAGCGGCATAGGCTGGACCCTTGCCCACCTCTCTTCTCCCACTGTTGCTTTAATTTATCCCCATGTAAAGCTGTGAATAATCATCCCTCCAGTTTACAAGTACAAGATTCACACAAAGAATCAAATAAACAATGCGAAAGGAAAATTAAAAACGTCACTGCCGCTCAAAACCTTTTTAATACAGGCAGAGAAAAGACGGATAGAAGTGGCTTTGTGAGGCATGTTGGGACGTTTTAGAACAACAAAAGGCACAGAGGAGGCACGCACGTCCCTGTGTTGCTCTGTGTGATCAAGGCACTGCGCGTGGCAAGGGCGAGCAGTGCCATTCTGCCGCCTCGCTGCTCATCTTTGAACTAGGATTAACAATCTGAGCAGGTTCATCGGCACAGCATGCATCTTGCGTTCCCCTGTAAGGCTGGCCTTGAAGGCAGATACATGTGCACTGTCTGCACTCCTCGCAAACAGAAGCGCATGGAGCCCCTAACATGAAAGAGAACCTGTAAATCCTGTTTGTGAAATGAATACTTGATAGGAAAAGAAAATGAAGAAAAGCAGCATGGGTGTAAAACTAAGAAAGGTTTTACATTCAATATGCTGCCTTTTTCCTTTAAAAATAGAGCCTTTTGAAATGTAGGATTATGCCCAGCATATTTTGTGTTTAATAATAGCGACAATAAATATATTATATTATACGTCGTTCTGGATAAGAGCATCTGCTAAATGCCTAAAATGTCAAATGTAAGCCTTTAATGACACATCAAATGATGCACTGTCAATGCATTCTGGCTCTATAAATGATAATTTATATTGTAAAAATAAATCAGAATTAGCAACACTTTAATCTCAGTGTCTGTATATTTTTTATAGTGTGAAAAATAGAACAAACATTTCTGTTTTATGTAATTGTGTTAATTAAAAAATAAAATCAATTCATCAACTGATGCAGTAGTCTGGGAAGGTTACCTACACAGCCTCTGGAATCTTTATTATCTAGATTTTATAGACAAAATCAAGGGGTTTTTTCTTCTTATTTTTTTCATTTCTCCCCGCTCCTGAGAGTTGTTTAGTACTGCAATATTTAGTTTTATTTTCTTCGTAATTCCTTGTATTAAGTCAAAATGCTTGGCTATTGATTTGAGGGTCCGATCCAATGAATACAGATGTAGACCTTGCAACCCTGTGTTTATGTGTCCTGGGGTTTATGGTCATAATTCATGTTTTATGGGAAGCTGCCAATAACGGCATTGACTACAGGTTCACCTGGCTTCTACTTCACGAAAATAAGGACTTTGTAAATATGCAATGTTATAGAACATAAATTGAGGTAGGGCAATAGAATCACACCAAAACGTACTGACATGCGATATAAGCAGTTATTGATTTATTTTTCCTTCTGTGGATGACTACTTGCCCTATCTGCTAACCAGGTTTTACTGTCTGAAGGGAAACAATTTCAGGTTTGCGTGTTGTCCACTTAAACTTTTGATGGTTTTCAGGGCAATTGAGGAGAGTCATGCTTCCAAGACCCATTTTGTTATAATAGCTGCTTCTGCCAAGCAGTTATATGTTAATTGTGTAAGTGTAACGACCCCCCCACAATGGGTGCAACAAAATGCAATTGAATGCAATCCATTTGAGGACTTCAGGCTTGAATTAATAAATTGCAGTAAATGGGACGGTTTTCAACTTCCTCACTGGGAACACTGCATTGTTCATTGGCCTATTTTAAAAAAAGTGATTTTATGCAAAATTTCCTTAATCCAAAAAGTCCTGTTCTCATTAATTATCCTAAAGAGTGGTTCTGTGTTTAGCATCCTCTTCTGGACGGATTGGGATGCCACATTCCCCCGGATTGAGGCAGCCTCAATGAGTGGAGATGGGAGGCATGTCGTTTTTAAAGAAATGGAGATAGGCGCATGGCCCAATGGACTCACCTTGGATCACCTGGAGAAGAGAATAGTGTGGACAGATGCTCGGTAGGTGAAGTGCAGAACCAAGGAACTAAAAAGGCCACTCTAATGGGGATGTTTGATGAATATTTAACAATTTGTCTTTCAAGGGAACTGAGCAGAGCTATCATGTAGGCATTAGTGGCATAGGAAGGGGCCAGGCAATAACTGCATGAATTCTTACATCATTGTACAGAATGCTGAGATGACTGTCATACTGAAGACTGAGAGTAACAATCTCAAATTACCCAGACTCGTATTTTAATTATTGAAACCCATTCAGAAGGGGATTGTAATCACATGGGGACAAGACCGACGAATTGATGCATACATTGCCTGCATGAAGTCAATTAAGATCCCCTTTCTGCTAAATTGTCTCGCTTGTCAATATTTGCTTATATTAGCTTGCCTGATTCTTTACGAATTGAACTGATGTCATGTTTTTTGTGTCATTTTCTTTCTTTTTTTCAAGCAACAGCTTGATAGACAAGGCACTTCAAGGGGATTCCAGTAGCGCATCCATCAGCACAGTTCAATGTCACTGATGCCTGCTGGCAAACCTTGTAATCAGAAATGGTTTCTTATGGCTCGGCTCATCTTCCTATCAGGTCCGATGCCATTTACTCAGCCCTCTATGACGGCAGCGGAGTGATCGAGATCCTGAGGGGACACGAGTACCTGTCGCACCCGTTCGCCGTCTCCCTATTTGGGGGCAACGTGTACTGGACGGACTGGAGGACCAACACCCTGGCCACAGCCAACAAGTGGATGGGCCGCAACGTGACGGTGATCCAGAAGACCAGCTCCCAGCCTTTTGACCTGCAGGTGTACCACCCCAGCCGACAGCCCCAGGGTAATGTACCACCTCGCCATGTCTCTCCTGCTCCCACAGATGTGCTGCATCATCTAACAAACCACCACCTTTAAGTCATATAAACCTCCACTCATTGGTAGATATGATAAATCATGGAAGAGCTTGCGTGTCATGTGACCACAATATTGTAAAATGTCGGTGATTCTGCAGTTCCTGCAGGTCCTGATTGACAGGATAGGATAGGACACCTTCATCGCTAAAGATGTACCTGGTAGCAATCTCCACTTGCCATGTGAAGGTGGAATCTTTTTCCCTGGAGCCCATTTTCTGGCGTTTCAATTTTTTTTGAGCTGCCCAGCAGCTAAGGCCGCCAAGGAAGAACATTTTTTCTGAGTGGAGGCTAAATGTCATGCTACAATTAGCACATTAGTGATGGTTAATGTTTCTATTTCAGGAAACCACAGCTATGACAACCCAACATTTCCAAGGTATAGAGTTACATCTTGTATCTGTCAGGAAACTGAAATTAGGTAACTTGGAATACAGCGTTAGCCTTCTTCTTGAGACCTACTTGAGTGAAACTGTCACATCTAGAAACAGGACTAAGAGTCTTTACTCTTCAGTGTGTCAATTAGAATACATGCCATCTAGCCTTTTTTTTTTTTTTGCATATGTACCTTATGGCAAAGAAGCTTTAGTGAATAAGCGGGTGACTCTTAAGAGGCCCTCGACATTGAGGAAGGGTGCAGAGTGGCACTTTGATGGGGCGCAGGCAACGGTTCCGTGACGCTCAAACCCTCCTGCTGATTCCTCTCTTGAATGTGACAGCTTTCACATAGCGCACTGCTGGCAGTTGAGGGACTAGATGAATAATTGAATAACGGATCATGTGGCGAATAAGAAGCCCCCCGGTGGCTACTTGGGTGTCTATTTATTATTTCTTTTTTTGTTTTGTTTTGTTTTTTCTCTCCACTGTACCTCTGAAGCTTGAGTCTATGTAATTAATTCATCTCATCGTGAAAGGCCATTTCCATAACCTGAAGGTAGCAGGAATTAGCACAAAGAATTTGGGGCTCAAAATGAGTGTGATCGCAATGAAATCTGACGACAAGCATTTGCTATAGACTATCGACTATGTGCTGAAAAATCTATTGAATGACAATATAAGAGGAACAAGCTAAACATAATGTTAGATCACTAAAATAAGAAAGTCATTTGGCTGTTTGGCCATGTTTTTGCTTGTTTTTAATGCATGTTTTAATCAGTTTAACGTTTGTTATTTTTGCCAACACCTTTACCCAAAATAAAAGAGCCATTATGGTAAAATATATTGCGTAAAAACAACATTAAATTAGCACGGTTCTGGATCACTAGTAGCATAATAGCAAGTAGCGGACACAATTACACAGTGCTGGAGACATCAGAGTTTCATTGGAGTAATTTTTCCTAACATGAGGAAATAATACCAGAGAAAAATGAATTAAACAGTTCAGCATTGCCAAGATGATTGATGCGTCTGAAAGCCAAAGACCAGCCTTTTTGAGATAAATGATAAAATACGATTGAATATTGAAAGAAAATAGGAAAACGCAAATTACTGTTTTGAATTTGCATGCCTTGTACAATGTGTCACCAAATTACTGATTTAGTAATTCAAAATATGGACCCTGTTTGACAGAAACAGCCATTTTTTCAGTATAATTTTCTATGCTAAATTCGGGAACATTCCCATTTCTGCCAATTTTGTAATTGACTTGAAAGGTACAACTTTCTCCAAAGACTGATTCCCAAATGTATATAGATTTGATTGACAAGGCAGAACGTTTTGTAATTTAGTATCTACATATCATTTAGTTCATATTTTATCTAAATGGAAGAATTAAACTTGTAAATCTTTTCTCCTAGATCTATCTAAATATGAGACAGGTTGTTACTTCTATACATTTGAAGTTTTTTGAAGTTCTTTGTCTTCTTAAAGGTAAATTTTGGGTGACTTTGTCCCTCAGAAGTGAGACCATACTTCTTACAACAGCTTCTAAGTACCTTAATGAATTCAATTTACCTTCCCTGTGTGTAATTACGTCAAAATGTTTAATAAATAAATACAATTATATCAGTCTTTGATTGCAACCCAACTAGGAATTCTCAGGAGCTTAGAGCTATTAACTGCTGAAAAATAAAGTATATATTAATGACTGTATTTTAGCAACTTAGAAAGTGTAATTACAGAGTTAATTGTTCTAAAAGGTTTTATGTAAGATAATGAATGAGCTAAAAGCCCAGCAGGCCATATAATCCTGTGGGGATTGGTGTGTGTTTGTGTGTGTGGGGCGGGGTGGCATTCTGTTCTGATTAGTGCAGGTGACTGTGATAGTCGCAGGCGTTTGGTTTCCACGGCAATGTTTTTATAATTTTTAAAAAGTTGATTTAAGTAAATATAAAGGTGAAAAAAATAGCAGCTTGATATGCTTAAAGCAATTATATTCTTTTTGCGTATGCTTGGGTGTGTACCTGGGTACCTCTCCCTTCCTAATAGAGAGTGACAGCAGGTTGCTGCTATTAAATCGTCAAAGCAAATACGGCTCAGATTCTCTGGATAGTGTGTGTTTGGGTTTGTGTGTGTGTGTGTGTGTGCGTGTGTGTGTGTGTGTGTGTGTGTGTGTGAGAGAGAGAGAGAGAGAGAGAGAGAGAGAGAGAGA
>JAOVYW010008579.1:0-10082 GCA_025775045.1 Hiodon tergisus
AGACACACTCCAAAATCTTGTAGAGAGCCTTCCCAGAAGAGTGGAAGCTGTTATAGCTGCAAAGGGGGGACCAACTCAATATTTTTGTCTATGGATTTAGAAGGGATGTCATAAAAGCTCCTGTAGGTGTAATGTGTAGGTGTCCCAATACATTTGTCCATATAGTGTATGTAGAATCGTTATAAATGAGGACAGAGACTGTGAACTTTATTTACTTTCTAAAATGTATTTAAAATTACATTAATGCTTGTTTTCTGCGCATTCTGCTTTTATATACAACACAACATAACTCTTAACTATTAATGCTTGTGTTTTATAGTTTCCAAGCTCCACACATGTATTTGTCTAACATACACAGATATCCCTTCATTTCACAGATTTTCCAATATCAACTTTACAAACATTGTTTCAGTTTTCAATTTCAGTTCAGTTAAGTTAAACGGTGTACATACAGTTAACAAACATTTCACAATTTCCATGGGGGGGCAATCATTGAGATATCGCTATTTAAATTTTTCACCCCCCTCCCACTAAACAAAACACGAAGACATACATACATTTACATTTATTTATGTAAATGTCTTTATAGTAATAAAAATCTTTATTGAGATGAATATGAATCCTGGCCTACAAGGTTTTTTCACAAGGTTTTTTGTTTTAGAACTGCAACACAATAAAATAAATAAATAAATAATAATTTAAAAAAAATACAGCTACAACTCTGTTGGTTGAAAGTTCACACACTGTTTGTTTGTCAGACAACCTACAGAGTGCATGGTGTCTTGCACCAGTTTGTACAAAATCACTTGTTGCTCTTACGTGGTGTACTCCATGCCTGTGTGAAAAAGTGGGTTGGGGGTTGTCCAATGGGAGATAACTCAGCCCATACAGACCTGCCCATTGTCTGGTAATAATGATATTCAGCACATTGGCACACGTTATGAAGGGCAGGGGTCTGTGTGAGAGGGCAGCTGACTACTCCTCTGGCGGACATGAACATCTTTAGTCCATAGACCTGAAGTGACAGAGAGGAGAAACAGCATAAGAATCACTGGTGTTCAATGACTGACCACTTAGTTCTACTGGTCACAAACTGCATCTCTAATTTTGCGATACAAATTACATAGTTATGCACCATTTTGCATTCTTAATGTTTTCAGGTCTGTTTGCCTGTTCTATATATTTTCACCTATACAGTCAGATATTCCTGGCACAGTCAAAACATGCAGTAAAGAGAGTCAGAAAACTGATCTTTATTTTTTTTTAAGTTCATGATACCATAGACACAAACAGAAACCCAGAGGAGTGGTTGTCAAGATAAATATTATCTTATTGTCCTTTTCCACAAAGCACTGACCATAATTCACAAACACAATAGCAACATACTTACGATTCTTTTCTCCACATTCAATCTATCGACTCATTGCATTCTCTTTTGTGTGTTTAAATGCATGCGCAAAAGTGAACAGCATGAAGCATAATGTGGAGTGAATATCGTTCCTGTGAAAAATACATAATCTTTATCTCCCTATAAAGCAGAAGGTGACAGCAGAATGTTTACTTGATTTATTGTGTAGTCATTAGGTTTTTCCCCTTTAATTTCAAAGTCTGATCTGTGGCCAGTTGTGAAAGTGCTAGAATGACGGACAGATATCTGTTTGATGTCTGTCATCTGCAGGGATCTTAGCACAGCTTGGAATCTGTGTTGAGACTGCAGAAAAAAAGCTTATTGTTCAAAATTATCTGTAAGTCTGTCCCCCATCTCCAAACACACACACGCACACAAACGCATGTACACATGCACACATACACACACATATTAAGATCATCAATGAGGACAGCCTAGAGTGTGAATTAAAGTCAATAATTTTAAAATAAAACAGTTTCTTTCTCTCAGTTTCACTTCCATTTCTCATTTAAGCCCTAAGCTGATCCACGATTCCAGCCTTTACAAGCCTGTCTGTCAGCTGTTAACTCCATGCTGGCAGACTTTGGCCGAGGTGCCTTGCCGTCCGTGCACGGGAGCCGGCAGAAATTAAAGAGGAATTAAACCAGGGGAGGGGCGAGACACCCGTCTCCCACCCCTCCTCCCCAAACGCTGCCACACTGCCATGGCCTGGCGGAAAATACTCCTCTGTCAATTTGCTACCCACCTCACGTCCAGCCTCCCAACCATCTGCTCCAATTGATTCTAGATGGCTTCAGCAAGTTTTTTTCATGGCCAAGTACCAAGCTGGCCTAAACGTGGCAGGCGAAGACGCACTGGCCGGTCACTGGAGAGGGGCTCTCCGGTGCTGATTCCAGACATCATGTGATCATTTGTTGTATGAGCAGACTGCTCTGGGGTGAATCCTGTCGGGGGGCTTGAATCATCCAACTAGATTTAAAACCAAAATGATTATTTGTTAAATAAAGGATCTGATAAAAGTGCTCTTCCTGTGAAAAGAGATAAGTTGTTGGTTTTAATTTATATTGCTCATCAATGACTATATTTAAGCATGTCTACCGTGTTGAATTTGATGGCGTAGGACAACATTTTTATGTCACCAAAACAGGACTGTGAAATGTTACTTGACATGGAACAATACTTTACATCCAATATCCTTAGATGTTTCAAAGGTAATTGATACCTAACTTGTTATTAAACTCATTGGATAGATATCTAAAAGCAGAGAATACAGGGCTTCTTTCCCGAGAATCACAGCCTTGTTCAATTTATTCAACGTGACAATAGTCACATACAAAATATTTGAAAAATTAAAAACCTGAACGTCTAAAACCAGTATGTAAAATAATTTAGATATAGATTAGGCAGTATTTTTAAGCAGACAGTATATTTAAGCCCTGAATACGCTATTTTGTTGTCACATCGTTTCTTGTTGGTTTAACAAATAATAAAGATCTCTATCTCCTAAAATCTGGTATTCATACACCAAGCCAGTCCGCTTGTACCATTACCAATTTCACCAAATTATATATAGAAAGGTTTCTGGACAATTTAATCCTTCCAGTGGACTTGGCAAGACTCTTTCACTGTCAAATTTCACCCTCTCTCATTCAAGCCCTCTTTCTTTCGGTCCCCACAATACAGAATTTCTTTCTGTTTCTTTTATGGTCCCTGATATCTTTTTTTCTTTACTGCTCCAACCCCAAGCCCTCAGACAGCATGCAGCTTATGCAAATCAGCCTTTTATTCTTCATACTCGTCCCCAGACCTCAAACTTGAATGAGACCTCAAACACACACACACACACACACACACACACACACACACACACACACACACACACACACACACACACACACACACACATACACACACACATATGCACACACAAACCCCTTTGCCCTCAGTCAAACTACTCTTTAGCACCAATGCAATCCTTTCACTTTACATAAACACACCGGCTCAGTTCCAGTACAGCGGTGGTCTGTTCTCTGGTGCAGCATGTAATGAAATCACAGTTTTTTGGAATCATGCACATTATATGATCTTGAATACACAGATCTGAAATATGTTAACAGGTCCTCACACAAATGCGCTTGTACATCTGTCATCAAAATCTGCAGGGACATTCTCTTGTTAACTGTCAAGGGCTAATGTAGCCAGAAAGGAGAATGAATTGGATTGAAAGACTGTAAGGGGTGGGGGACGGGGGACGGGACTGCGAGTACTAAGAGACATAGAGGTCCCTGGTGAGCCTAAAAGGAACCCGTCAGACACATTGTTCCTGCCTGAGCGTGGATGTTAGAGGGGGACTGAGGGCTAAGTGTAGGGGGTGTGAGGGGACCTGTTTACTAAAGTCATAGTTAGGGAGGGGGGTGGCTGATGAATATAAAGTGTTCCCTGAGAGCTGACATTCCCAGGCTCTGAGCTGCACACTGTGTGATGTGCCCAGCGGCAGGGGTAACAGGCTGACTTCTCTCAGACACTTTGACAGGCCGGCTTTTTCACCAGCACATTGCTGAGCCAACCAGCCTCTCTCACCTAGCAACATCACGGGGCAAAGGGGCTCCCCCAGCCAGCCAAGGAGACAGGGAGGGGGAGCAGAGGAGGCGGGATTGTGAAAGAGAGGCAGACAGAGGCAAGCCAGGCCTAGCTGAGAGGAGACCAGACATTTCTGCTACTGTGAACTTGAACTTGGCGTTCGTCCTAAAGTTCAATTTTAAATAGGAACCCTACACAGAGGGATATGCTGGTGCATATAATTTCAGTGGAATAATTATTCAAACTTCATTATTTGGAGGGATTTATTTGGATGCATTTAGTGAATTATTAAAGTTATAAGAATTACTAATTTGTAAACATATAAAGTTTAGTCACCATTTGATCTGCACCCTACTGTCCGCTACTATAAATTGAATATCCCTCAAAAAGCACCTTTAAAAGCATCTCAAAAGTTTTCTTGGAAAACCTTTTCTGAAACATTTTGAGCTGTGAGGGTGTTTATATTCAACATTCCCATGGTGGTCTCACTTACATGCAAAGGCCACCATGGGAAATCCCACCAACACATTTTATGCATGTTGGCTTTTGCTTTCCATTTGTGAAGCTAAATCTCAGCTTCTCACATCCTTCCATAAAATCAGAATTGGTAGTCAATTTATTTTCCTCTTTTAAAGTTTATTGAATGTTAGATTTCTTCTGCGCTACCACAAACTGACATGCCCGAGAACCATCCTTCAGGCACATTACTAAACTCTCTGTTGATCACAGTCCTTAAAGAAAAAGGGATAAGAAGGAAAGAAAGCCACAACCTTTCCGGTCATATAAAAAGAGATATTTACGTATAAGGACTGGTTACAAAAAAACCCCTCTCTCCAACATATGGTGTGAGATTATGTTTGCATGTAGGCAGTCATTTAATCCTCAAACGCTTTAATTTCAATAAATTCTTACGATTTGCTTTTTTGTTTGGCAGGAGCCATGTCCACCCAAGCTAAAATGGGTGGCGTTCTGCCAGTGTGGGACACAGATGTGACTCCCAGTCACAGTTGAAAAATGGCAAAATCCACACTCAAACATGTAAATCTGAATCATTCTGTGCTTGAGCAATCGTCTTTAATTCCAGTTGATTTCCTGTTCTTTAGTAAACTGCATATCAGATTACTTAAGGAAACGGATGCATTACATTTGAAAAGTCTGAATTGCACTGGAAGATTCGAGACCAAAATGATGAACTACAAATGATCCATACAGATTATATTCGATATATTAAAAATGTATATATATAAAGATCAAATAACATATTTCATTTGAAATGGTGAACGAATTTTCATCTAGCACAAGCATTGCTAATGATAAAGGACAACAGTCCATGTTTAAACCTATTCTTCAGCCTTCTCACCCTCTAATTGGTTGAGCAGGTTCACCTTCTCTCCATGGGCTGTAGGACCTGCCACATCAAATAGAGTCCTTCTGCCCATTTGTTGACCTGTGATAACTCACTCTGTTTCAACTAACAAACTAAGTTTTCTCCAGGAAAAGCCTTGCCCCACAATTTTCAGATCTACAACTGAATGACACAATGTTTTAAAAAAACAACAACATTGCATATTGATGTTGTGTGCTTTACATATTTTTTAGTATGTCGATGACATTTAAGACACAATGTCTCTTCAAAAAACCAAACAACTGTAGAAATATTTAATTCCAATTTTTATGACAGCTGCAATATGTTTATAACATAGTAAGGGTCTATTCAAATGTTGTGAAAAGTGAGGTTATGTTTGCATTATCGACACTACGGAATGCTGAATACAAAATGAATGTTCAAAATTTAAAAATTGTCCGGCTAGATGCTCATGGAGTGGAGCGAGGGAGAGCGACGCCAGGAGATGTGGTTACACTTGTCCGCTCATCGAAGCCTTTCTCTCCAGCACCAGAGACCTTTGCCAAGGCTGTGCCCGAGAATCCCGATTCCCAGCTTTTCATGGCCGCTCAGCCAGCAAAGAACGATCTGAAAGCTCCCCTGTTGCCATTACAAAGCTGAGAACAACCCTTCTCAGGATAATCGCATTTATCCTCAGATTAAGACGAGATCTGCAGCTGAGGTATCCACATGGGGGGAAAGGGGATGGGGACACATGCAATGCAGCCTCCTTTAAACAAACCCCAGAAAAGGTTTTTGTTATGGTTCTATCTTTGTTAACTTCTCCGGTGGTTGACAAACCTGTGATTCACTGCAGGGAAAGGTGGATTGTGAGAGGCATGGTTTAGATTAAGTGGCGTCTTTATCTGACAATCCCGATACCCTTTGCTAATCGTGCCACATTCATCGTTTCAGTTCTGTCAAAAGTAATAATATCATCCTGTTCAGAATTTCAAAACAAATAGTACAATTTGTACATTCCTACATATTCCTGAAGTGTGTTATAATAATCAAAGATAAGGATTTATTCTTATTCTTATCTTTAGAAAACTGTTGAAGATGCCAAACGAAGACTTGATACTTTAGTTTCTGTTGGCCAGTTCAAAAACTTGGTTAAAGACTTCTCTGTTGAAGATTGCTCCTGTAATAATTAACTCTTGGTTGTACAAATTGTATAAATTGCCTGTGCAAATTGATCGTACCTCGTATAAATTTCCTGTGTAAATTGATTGTGCTTTGATTGAATAATATAATTGAAACTGAATTTCGATCTAACAATAGCAATGTGCTGTTTTTTGTAATCAGGGCCTCCTTGTTTGTTTAGACAGTCTGCTTGGGAGAGTCTGACCTTTTTGCATGAGGATGCAGGATGGAGTTTCAAAAGTAACCAACCAGCCTATGAATGCATAGACCATCAGTGCATTGTTTTATTTAAATGAATAACTCTCCAATCATCCTAGAAATAGCAGACAAAAGTACCATTAGGCCTGCAGTGTTTGGAAAACCTTGCTTTTTTGTTGACTGAATACGTTACGAGTAACTCTGACTGATTATAATGACACCATTCCCACATGGAAGAATGTTAACAGAGGCAGCTCAGGGGAGAGTGCGAGCTGGCTGCTTACAGGGTTCCCGCGAAGTGCAGTCTCAGTGGGAGCTTCCAGTATAAAAACGATCGTTTTCATCATTCCTGTTTACTCACCTCTCTCCCATAGCAGTTGCTAGTTTGGACATTACTGCTTGTAAAACATCTGTGTACATGTAGTGCTGCTTTTCTGATTGTCTCGTTGGTCTTAAGTGATCTCCACGCCTGTCGGATTAATTCTCTATTGCTTTTCCCTCCAGTCACTGCCAACACTGGGTGCCATGACGACAGCACTAAAAACCAATATGTTTAGGTTTCCAGTATCACAGCCTGTAAGTTTTAGAATATGAATAGACTGCAGGGGTAAGCGTATTGGGTCTGCTGGAGGCGGGCACTGCACTCAAAATCAACAAAAAAAATCCTGCTATTGTCCAAACAAGTTGTACAAGCCTCAATATCGATTTAATTCCCCATAACAATGTACCTTTTGATTTTACAATAAGGGCAAATCAGCCCATACTCCAGATTCTGTGCTATTTTAATGCCAGCTGCAGTATAAGACACATGGCAATGCAGACAGACTCAGACAGTAACAACCCCCCACACCCAAACACATACTTCACACACTCCTCCCCTTTGAGACCCAGCCACACAAACGTGTATGCATGTACAGACGCAGACATAGCCTATGAATAAATTAGCAAGCTTGCTCTGTGGTGCAGACACATTAAAACACCAGTAATCAATTAGCCATTCCTACAAAACATAGTTACCAGATTGAAAGTTCTTTTGGATCAAATGCAGCGCAACTTGCCTCGTTAAATGCCTCAAGTCTCTGTCTCTCGGCTGCTTTTTCTCTGACGCTGTTTCGCCACACCTTTCTTTTATTCTAGCTTCTGTGTGTCCAATAATTCTCCATATTCTGCCATAAAACACTGCCATCTGCCTGTTTTCCCCTTTTTATCTAGGGCTAATGTAACATACTGGTTGTTTATATTATTTGACAGCCCAACTAATGTTGTGGAAAAAGCGCGATAGGTATACTACTCACCTTATTTGAAAATTCTTTTAATTTACACAAATCAAATCTTCATTGGCTTTCAATCTTCACTATATCCACATTTTCAATGAGCTAAAGAATAATATAATTTACGTATGTGCATTTGGGTTTTTTCTGTACTCCACACAGCCTTACACATAGAAAATTACACATTACTGATAATTGGAATTGCTGGTTCTTCAACCATAAGAACCAGTCCCTGTACAGAAATTTCTAGTTTATCTGGCCTGTTTCTAAGCTTCTTACATTCCTGTTCTTCTTAAGTGTATCTAGCTAAAGATCTAACAAAAGTATCTTATATCATTCTCATAAAAACTTTAACACTACACAGCATCATCGGACATGTAAGGAGAACCCCCCCCCCCACACACACACACTCACACACCCACACCCACACACGTACACATAAAAACAAAGGCCTTCTTGTCCTTGGGACACTTTCAGAGCTTTGACGCTAATTTAGGCATCTGGCCGTGTCTGGTCTGAGACGTCGTTCCCACCCTGTTTCCCCCCCGCGCGGCTCCCGCAGCAGCAACCCAGACAATGGTGGGAAAGAGGGGTTGTGGGCCCTCCTCAAGTACTCCCCCTACAATGCAGCCATTGTGAAGGGGAGAAAGGGGTGCAGAATAATAATGTGGACACCCTCAACTGTTTACCAACACAGAGGCTACAGCTGCACACTTCGCTCTTAAAGTGGAAGCTCACGTTTCGTGCTTTTGTTTTATGCTGTAGTCCAATGCCTGGAGAAAAAAGCAACATTTACTCTTGGGAGTGTGGGAGTGTGTGTGCGTGTGAGCGTGCGCATGTGCGTGCGCGTGTGGGTGTGTGTTTCTGCACAGACAAAACGTGGGTTTTATACAGGTTCAAACTGAGGACTTCCCTTAAAACAACAAAGTGCAGCAAATGATGTGTAGCCTTTAGGTACTTTAAAGTGTTATTCTTACGTAATTTCCTCATTCTGTGAATTTGCCTCAATGCCATTTATGAGAGTTGCGGTTAAATGACAAGGTGCACTTCCTTACAATAATTTTAGCTTAATGGCGATTTATTTTCCTATCTTAGTACTCATTAAAATATATTCAATTCATTAGAAATGGTAAAAATAAAATGAGTTCTTTAAATCCAACTAATTTGTGGCACCCACACATTCCAGACTGCCCTCTTAACTCGTTTATTAAGGGCAAAGGTCAACTGACCTTCACTAATGAAACTTTTAAGCTTCATTCATTCAGTCTTTCTTTAATTTATATATGTAGTATTAACAAGACATCGACACTCAATTTCTCAAACTATCTCAAGACTTTACATGAGTAACTACTAGTAAATTCCTCTCTTAAAAAAACTCAGTGATAACTATGACAACATGAAATTGGAATGCAAACCATGCCAGCACAGTCACCAGAATTAGTTAAACAGAGCTATGGGTGGCAAACAAGGGCTTGAGGGTTCACAGGCTGCATAATGTGTACTTCAGTAGTCCCTGTGAGTCAGACAAGGCATGTACTGTTATTTCTCTGCATGCACTGTACAAAAGCATCTTGTGTGCAGCACAGAGCAACGCAAGTGCTAATGTGATGTATTCGGTATGCACTGAATGGATAGTAAAAACTAGCATTTTATAACACCCTTCATTGCTTATATTTTATTGTTGTTGTTGCATTGGATAACTGCATAATTTTGACATTCGATGGCACATGCTTGCCAAAATGAAAAATATCGGCATATCAACCAATTAGGTTGTTTCCACCACCAAATTCTTCTAAAAGGCCAAAGCTACCTCAATGAATTACTAATCAACTTGACAGCAAACTAAATCTTGTAGATTTCAACTCCAGCTTTATGCCTGAATGCAAAAGCACCAAAAACCTTTCCTTTTGACAATTAATGAATTTTCACTGGTTAGGTTAATCACTTTAGTTAACTTGAGAGGGGTATCTGAAAATGCCAAGCAAAAGGTCATTGACCTGTGTAAAAATGTGTGGAAGCTGAACCACACACACACACACACACACACACACACACACACACACACACACACACACACACACACACACACACACACACA
>JAOVYW010008582.1:0-10080 GCA_025775045.1 Hiodon tergisus
CGTAACTTGAAATTCAAAGTTGCATGAGTATTGAAATATAAGTCACTATATCTTAATGCATAGCCTCTTTTTCTATTTGCCAGATAATTGAAGGTCTCTTGAATAAAATCGAAATCCATAGAGTAATACGCTTGTTTCTGATATTGTGATATTGTTATATGATCTTGCCTCAAGGAAGGACACGTTTGCACCTCAGAGGGTAGCTATTTACAATGCGTTGTTAATTATTTCCTTTTTTGAGGCAAGTTTTATCACCGGAGAAACAAAGCACTCAGGTCTAATTGACCTAAGGCAATCAGACGTTGGGCAACATTGTACGATGTCCACAGTGGTTTCTATATGAAGGTTTCTTTATTGCTGGCTGCCAGTTGTAACTGAGTTAGGAGAATAGTAGCAGTTGCCCATTAAAAGATCAAGAAGATCACTTTGTTGACTTCTGTGTATTAGCTGTGGAGGACTTTCATGGACACTGCTCTCTGAAACAAGACTACTGAATCTGTGCCTTTGAAGCCGAAACAAATCCCGCAGGGTCCCAAAATGGTTGTTAACACAGTTGCTACAGTTGCATACCAATGATTCAATTTCTTCTGCAACACAGGGATTCTTCTGTAACCTGACCATAATAAGTGTTTGAAAAGATAAAACCTCCTAAGTGTGCTTACTAAAATGTTCTCATATCAGCTAGTAAATTGTTTCAGTTTATGACAGCTAGAAAATCCAAGCTGCTAGCATATTGTTTTCTTTAAAGTGTGCAGATATGTTTTAATTAGAGACCTCTTCTTCAGATAATTCACAAAGCACTCGTGAAATGATCCTCACTCACTTCAGAGCCAGAAATAACTTTGCTTATAGTGTGCTTGTGTGTGTGTGTGTGTGTGTGTGTGTGTGTGTGTGTGCGCGCGCGCGCGCATTTTTGCGTTTGTTTGTGTCTTCACGTGTCTCTGGTGCTGCTATTCTAGCCTCACCTGGAGTCTCTGTGTCTCCTTACAGTCACGTCTGTGTTATTCGAGGGCAGGTGGTCACCTCGGATGGGAGCCCTCTGGTCGGTGTTAACATCAGCTTCATAAATAATCCAGCATATGGATACACCATCACCCGACAGGATGGCAGGTGAAGCATTAAAGACTCTGCCTCACCATCGGGCATACATTGCTCGTTCACACAAAGGACTGCACATTCACATTCACGCTCAGACTTGCCATTCCGCCTTGTTTTCCCATTATTAATTAAAGGTGTGTCCTACTCTCTCAAGCCCTTCAATCTTTACACCACTCTTTCTCTCTCTCTCTCTCTCTCTCGTCTCTTTGTCCTGTCATTTTCAGTCTTTTTGCCTTTTCTCCTCTCCTTCTCTCTCCCAAAATATGCACAAACCCAGTTCTCTCTTTTGATTCCTCTTGCTAACAAGCCCAACCTCCTCAGAAAATAACTGTAAATGGGTTCAGCACAGCATGAAATTCAACTTCTCATCCACTTAGAACACAGGAAAGCTCTGGCATAGTTTTTATTATTATTTATTTTTTCTTATGATGAGTTCCTGGTTGTCTATGGGGCTTTGCTCTTAAATAGCTTCCTTACATTCAAAAGCCTTTTATTTAGCAGGGAAAAAGTGCCTGTGAAAAAACAAGTAGTTTTTCCAGAGTGCTAGGACAATGCAATGTCGACAAACATTTCTGGCTAAATCAATGGAGCCGCTCTTAAGGAACAGACACAACCAACTGGTACTATGGCAAGTCAGACTGTTCTTTAGAGATGTGTTTCAATGTATCTCAAATTGAATTGCAGATATCTCAAAAAGTTTGCTGCCTAATTCGAGATATCTTAGATATCTTAAATTCAATTTGAGATAGCTCTAATTTAACCAGAAGGCAATTTGAGATATCTCAAAATTACTTTGAATGGATGTTTTGAATGGAATTCCATTCAAATGGAAATTCATTGAATGGATTGTATCTTAAAATTGACATCCTGTTTAAGGTATCTTAAAACGGGAAGTCAATTTGAGATACCTCAGATTGTATTTAACAGGAAGTCAATTCAAGATAAATTACATTTTAGATACCTTACATTTTATTTGAAATATGTATAGTCCCAAGTACATATATTTGGAACTTGAGCTTTAAATGAGATTAAATCAAATTGAATCTTTTATATCTCTAATGTCAAATTGATGCAATTCAAAATTTAACAGGAAGTCTCAAAATGTCTTCCTGTTAAAGACGTCCATTAAAAACAGCATTTTCACAGATAGTCATTTTAAGATATGTCAAATTTCATTTCAGATATCTTAATTACAATTATAGACATCTGCAATTACATTTAAGATATCTTGAAATTGATTTTGTTTGAGATATTTGCTATTCAAGTTAAGCTATCTTGAAATGCGTTTTGTGATGTCTCTTAATGAAAATTTGGTTTGCCATAGAGTGCAAGTTGCCACTACACCCTGAGTGTCAATGGTTTTTTTATAGCAGCCCATTGGGAACCACTTTCCTGTTCACACACCTGTGAGAATTATTCACCTTTCCTGCTAACCTACCTTCAGTTTTGAAGTGTGAGGTTTAATGAGCAGTCCCTAGCAGAGATCGGGCCTCTCGGAGGGGGTTACAGAGTTTCAGGGGCTGTTTTCTTGCCAAAAAGTGCTTTTGAGTGAAACAGTCACAGTCCTTTAGTCAGTAAAGCGAGGAGGGCAGGTAAATTAATTACATTGGGGCTTTTCAGTGGTGAGGGGGCTGAGTTTATCACAAGCAGAAGAGCACTATCACATTACTGGGCTTTCAAACTAATGGTCAAGGTCCTACTTCTGAAGGTCCATGCTGTGATAGGAAGTTTTAGCATTTTTACGCAACCCTTCTCTTTTAAGCTGCATGTGTAAGTAAGAGTTTGCTTTTGTGTATTTCATGCCCCGATCCGCGGTAGAACCTAAAATGTGTATTATCATATTGCATTCTGAACTAAAGGCTTTATAAATAGAACACATTTTTAAAATGTCTCTGCTTGGGTCAATTATCAAAATGGCCCTCAAGGACTTAAACTTAAAACGAAAACTGAAAGTTTAATTTACTTTGTACTATATGCTTTAATTCTAGTTTTGACTTGGTGGCAAATGGAGGCATCGCCATTGCTCTCCGGCTGGAGCGTGCTCCATTCATCACGCAGGAGCAAACATTATGGTTGCCATGGGGACGCTTTTTCGTCATGGATGTTATTGTCATGCGCCTTGAGGAGAACAACATTCGCAGCTGTGACCTCAGCAGCTTTGCCCGCCCAAACCCTGTGGTCTTGCCTACACCCCTCACGGCCTTTGCAGGGTCCTGCTCTGAAAGAGGTGCCATTGTGCCTGAAATCCAGGTAATCTCTATCTTGGATTTTTGTGAGCAAATTGTCTCAAAATGTGTATCATCTTCCTGTCCTGATAAGGAAAATCTTCACTTTTGTGTAAAGACTCAAAAAGCTTTAGTTAATGTTCAAGGATATTAAGGACAATTATAGACTGCAAGGAACATTAAGAGCTGACTGCATAAATTACTTGAAGACCTCAGTGAATAGTGTTTCCTTAATCAAGATATTGGTGTCCATAAAATATGCCCATCCTCTATCTGGAAGCAGGTCACTTAAGTCTAATAAGTCACTGAATTCTGTAGATATAATTATTAGCAATTGTAGAGATCAGAAATTTGAGCCATCGTGCAAAGTTAAAGTTGAGTTAAAAATATATACCACTGTGAATTCTTGCTGCAGGCTCTCCAGGAGGAGATCCGTCTTCCAGGCACCAAAATGAAGCTGAGCTACCTGAGCAGCCGCACGACCGGCTACAGGTCGGTACTCCATGTCGCGCTCACCCACGCCACAATTCCCTTCAACCTGATGAAGGTGCACCTGACGGTGGCCATAGAGGGGCGCCTCTTCAGGAAATGGTTCGCTGCCTCACCCAACCTAGTGTACGACTTCATCTGGGACAAAACGGACATCTACAGCCAGAAGGTCCATGGACTGTGTGAGGCTTTCGGTAAGTTGGAAAACTCAATATCATCCCTCGAGCAGATGCAAGCACTGAATTGTTGAAGTTTGTACATTCAGCTTCCTCTGTTACCCTGTAATAACAGTGCAGGGATATTTGATGGACTATTGGGTTTGTCCCCTCTCCAGTGTCAGTGGGTTATGAATATGAGTCGTGCCCTCAACTCGTTTTATGGGAGAAGAGGACTGCGTTACTGCAGGGTTATGAGAGCATTGCGTCTAACTTGGGTGGCTGGGCTCTTGACAAACACCATGCCCTCAATATCCAGAGTGGTGAGTATTCTGAACACAACCATATGCATGTCGGTAGATTTTAATTTAATTTCTTCTCATGATTTAATTTGAGTTAAAAATGTCGTCCCTTATTTATTTTTGTGAAATATATGCAATGTGGGAGTAGAGAATGTTTAGCAAATAAAATAAATTATTATAATTTAACGCATTTATATAAAGTATATTTTATGCATTTGTAGCATTGTGCTGTTCCATCAACATTTTGTCTCTAAGTAGGTAGCCACGTTTCTATATCAATAAAATAGCATCCTCTTAAAACATATTTCAGAAGTTCTGCTCTCTGTTCAAATCAGTTAAAGCCAAAACATATTATCAACAGACTTCTAAGATTTTTACCCCCCCCAATTACTACTGTATGTCAGGGCCTTGACAGCTGTGTCGTATTTTGACCGAAGATGTCCATTATTTCTTTTGCGAGGCCTGCATTTGATATTGTCATATTCCCCTTTAGGTGAGGGGAAAAAATCATGATCTTATTGCGGGTGAAAAGCTCCCTTTGCTCTATCAAATATAATCCCAGCAGTCACATACTGTCTTATCAGAAGAAATGAGCCAAAGTTGCACTTCAAATGTGTGAGGAGTCAGCAGTGTAATCTGTCACACCCAGTAATGTTGGGCATTCCCCTGGGCTGCTTGATGCATCTTAACTGAATTGCCTTCCGTCAAAAGATGCCTGTACCTATTTCCTCACCACCCACCCCCTCATTGTCCAATTTATGTCTCAGGTCTTTATGACCTACTCTGCTAGGTTTCCTCCCTTTTTTCCGGCTTAATGTAATCCTTAACAAGAAAATAAATACGAAATTACTATTGCCTGAAAAAAGGCTGTGTCTGATATTCATGGCTTTGACAATATCAATGAGTGCTTGAAGCGAAAGTATGTTTAACAAATTGACGACGGTGAAAACATACTCATTACGTCGACAGTGATAGGCCAGGTTTGATCCAACTGCGGTGCGTGACGCAGCCTACGTCCTGGCTGTCGAAGGACAGGTCTTTCAACGCTGTCACCGCAGCGTTTCCGAGCTGAGCTCCGGCATGACGTCTCTTCTCCGCATTCGCAGGCATTCTGCACAAGGGCAGCGGGGAGAATATCTTCATCTCCCATCAGCCCCCGGTCATCGGGAGCCTCATGGGGAACGGGCGGCGGCGTAGCATCTCCTGCCCCAGCTGCAACGGCCTTGCTGACGGCAACAAGCTCCTGGCCCCCGTGGCCCTGGCCTGCAGCTCGGACGGCAGTCTGTACGTGGGCGATTTCAACTACGTGCGCCGCATCTTCAGCTCCGGCAACGTCACCAGTGTCCTGGAGCTGAGGTAATGGGAAGACGTTGAAGGTTATTCCACGTGCCTAATTTAGTGTGCAATCGCACCCACTGGTAACCTAGTCGAACCCGTAGCCGCAACGATTGGACGGAAGGTTGTGATGCTCCCTGTAAAGGAAGCAGAAGCTAACCTGTGCAGCCTGCGGGTTTTTTGTTTGTTTGTTTTGAACAGAGATTAATGAGCATTTTCAAAAGGATGTAAGGTTGGGAAGCTTATATCAGTAATTGTTTTGGTTGCCATTGCTAAGGTACACATTGCTACCTGTGGTCTTGGCTTTGTGCCAAGTTAGATGTGTAAAAAGGTATGCGTTGCCTGGTTACCTGGTTTAATTTTCGTAACTGTCAGCTGGCAGTTACTAACACCCTTAATAATTTAATACATCTCTGGTCTAGATTAGGTATGAATATCTTTAGAATGGAATTAGATGCAATATTTTGAATAAAGAACTTTGATTTGATTACACTTCTTCTTACTAATGGATAATTACTCTGTTCTCACCCGTCTCTCTTATTACTTCCATTTTCCCTGCTGCGTTTTGGCTTATTCAGAAATAAAGATTTCAGGAATAGGTAAGGCGTGCTGAAAAATATTTCTTATGGTGGTGAGCAAAAAACATTTGTATTAAGGAGAAATGTGTGGTTATGTGCATGTGTGCGCATTTGTGTGTGTGTGCGTGTGTGCGTGCGTGCGTGTGTGTGCGCGCGTGTGCGTGTATGTGTGTGAGAGAGAGAGTTTAATAGTAAACAATCTGTTTGTGCACTCCCTCTGGGGATTGAACACTTAAGAGAATCACCTTTACCTCTCTTCTACAATTTATTTATGGCTAACCTAGTACAATCAAAGTGTATTACTGAAAAATGCATATGTCCCCAAAAATTGTCCTACTAGTGTGACAGTATAATACTTGGTAATACCGGAAAGCTAATGTAGATGGTAAAATCCCCCGTCAGCTACATATTTTCAGAATTGAATGAGAATATAGATATGGCCAAATCAGATCGATCCACAAGGTTTTCCGTCTTTATTCTTAAACAAATTTTAGTGGAAGGAGACTGACAACATATACAGTGAAAAGAGAAAACTCTATTCTATTCTAATTGATTTTATTTTCATATAATTGTGTGGCGTAATGTAAATTTGCATTTTGTAATATGGCCCAGCACTCTGTATGCTTGCAGTTGTGAATTGGTTTGCAATGTACTATTATTGAAAATCAGTTCTAAGATCTTCTTGACAGCGGACAGGTGTTTTGTAAGATTGTAACAGAAATTAAGAATATTTTCTAATTCGGTGGCCAATGAAAGAGCAAATGAAAAAGCAAAGGGAGATCAGATGATAAGAAACATATAAATCAAAGCCCTTATTGAAGGTTTTGTGGTTTTATGTGGTACCATCTGTGTACAAAAAACGCCTTGAAATCTATATTTATATAAGTATTCTGAGATTTTCAGAAATTTCACAATGCCTTTGAAATAAACAATGAAATGAGTTGCAATGACAATTATTCGAAGAAGTTTGATTGCTATTGTCATGTAGCCATTGTCCTTTTGATGTGACTAAAGCTGTAATTTTTTTTCCTATGTGCAACCAGCAACAGTCCTGCCCACAAGTATTACCTGGCCACCAGCCCTGCGTCTGGTGAAGTCTACCTGTCAGACACCAACAGCAAGAAGGTGTTCATGGTCAAGTCCCTCAGTGTGGTGAAGGACGTGGCCAAGAACCTGGAGCTGGTGGCAGGCACAGGGGATCAGTGCCTGCCCTTTGATGAGACTCGCTGTGGCGACGGCGGCAAGGCTGTTGAGGCCGCTCTCACCAACCCCAGAGGTAGGGGCTGAAAATTGTGCTCCGTTAGCAGTATGTTCAGCTGGGAGCTTATTGCTGTATCTCATAATTGTGGTGCCATTGTATGTCTATGCTTTACATGTCTGCTCCTTCACATATTCAAGGTTTCCCACATTTCTTTGGGTCCTAGTGAGAAAAGGCAGTCTGTATGACAGAGGATATAAAATATTCAGCCCTAGATATACAAAACTGTATTTTGAGTATTTTCTGTCAGTAATGGTCTGTTTGAAGATGCTTAGCAGTATTGTTCCTCCGAGGTACTGAATATCATTTTTTTTGTCTCAGTTTATCGAGCACTCAGAGAGCTATTTGAGAACTGTCATGGGAAGAATCCTGAACCAGGCTCTGACCTGCTTTGAATGAATAAATATGGAAATAATCAGGCGAAAGATACAATCGAGCTCACCGAAGAAGGAAAAGCCAGATCTACTGCAAGATTGCTTCGCTCTGAAACCATTAAAGGGGAATTCTGTGCGTTTGTGGCATCTATGCCATGAGAGTGTTGTGATTGACAGACGCAGGACAATGCAATATCATACCGTCTCCTCTTTTCTGTAGGAGAGCTAGGACGCCAGATTGGCTGCTCTTCTGTCCGACAGGTCTTTTGTTTGGACTTGGGAGTGATGTCTGATCGGCCATATAAGTGCCTATCCATTTTTAGATATACAGTGTTTTTTTTTTTCTTCAATAACATTTGGTCTGTGTCATCTGTCTCTTTTTTTTTAATCAAAAAAGATTCAAGATTTCTCTGTTACAATGTTAATGACAACCTTTAAATTCCACACTGACTAAAATGTCTGCTCCTTTTCCAGGTTGTTAGTATGTGCTGAATAGCGCATGTTCTATGTTTTCTCCCGCATTACTTCAATATTTCTAGCTTCAACAGGTTTAACATAATTAACAAACAGCAATTAAATCAAGGCTTGTTATAACTATTTATAGTTCCGTAGACTGATTTCAGTAATTAGAAAAATATTAATATATTAGTCAAATATAAGACAAATATTTTTCCATTTTTTCTTGTTTTCTTGTTTCACTATTGGTTATTACTCTCTGTAGCTATCTGGTAGCTACTGAGAAAATAAATCCACAAATACTCTGAATAAACCTTAATCATATCAAACACTCTGCTTCTTTTCTACTCCAGGCATCACCGTGGACAAGTTTGGCGTGGTCTACTTTGTGGATGGCACCATGATCCGACGGATTGATCAAAATGGGATCATCTCCACGCTCCTGGGATCCAATGACTTGACCGCAGCCCGCCCCCTCAGTTGCGACTCCCTCATGGACATATCCCAGGTGAGCCTTCTGATTTATCTCAAGGTCGACGCTCATAACCTCATCAATATGGCGGCTATGGAATGTGCAGCCACCTGTTCTTCTGTTTGCGAGTTTGAGTCAGTTGGTCCATCACAAACTGGGTTGGTGCCAGCTGCTTGAGCCCAAGCAGTGATAGCATGAACGACCCCTCTTTATGGGGCAAGATAGATGAGGGACTCCGGACTCATTTGTTCACTTAAAGAGGAGAGTCTGAGTCCCAAACCAGAGCAGCTTAGTTTGCAACATCAACAAGAAGTTTGTGCGGGGAGGACACGTTCATTAATAAAAAATCTGTGTGATTTCAGCTTACAGGACAGAGAGTTTGGCTCATACTCCCTCCCCAGCACATGTTTATAATTTTAGGTGGGAGTGGGCTCATGAGGTTTTTGTGCCCATGGGCCCAGACTTTGTTGAACCGCCCATGATCATCAGAATCCACCTTGCCAGCTGCAGTACTGCGCCTGTGGCCAGTGGAGCCACACCTGGGTTTCATAATATCAAACTCAGCTTTAGACCTACTGCTGAGGACCTTTAGCTTTTAGCTCCAGGGAAGAAAAGGAGTCCAGACCTTGTGGCATTTCCTCAGTATGGGAAGGGTTTCCACTACGCGACCAGATTAGCAATCTGTAACCTGCACATGGGTGTTTTGCCATGTCTGTTGACAAAGTAGTTGTAGAAATATAATGGGGTAAATGATGTGCACAGTATAATAGTAAGTATCACTCTTGTTTGTGGATTTGACATGGTATGTTCAATTTAAAAAAAACTGTTGATAAATGTCTGTTAGAACTGTGGTGTTCCATTTTAAGTTATGTGAAGGCCATGTTCTGCTTTCTCTTCCCCTGCCACGCAATTCGCTTGAGTAGCATCTGGGCTAGACAAGGTTATTTGTGGCTTATGGCAAATTGGTCCAACAGAGGCCCCAGCTGCCAGAGAAGGGGAGTTGTATTTTTGTGGGAAGATGCAGCTAAGCAGAGGAGCCTCCAGATGTCAGTGAATCCCGCACCCCTGCCGATCCCGCGCCTCTCGGGACGCCTGCCACTGCAGTTTTCCGACAGGGGGGATCTAGACAGACTGCCTGCAGCTCTGAAAAATCTGTGTTGGCGCAGTGGCTGGGAACATCATAAAGTGAAAGGCAGTCATGAAGTATTTAAGAGGAGTACGCTACTCTGGCTTTAAACACATGTTTAGGCTTTGCATTTTGTAGACCAAAAGGAGATGGTAAGCGTTTTTCAAGTAATGTTGTTATGAATGCAAAGATCTTTATTTATGAAATATTAT
>JAOVYW010008583.1:0-10079 GCA_025775045.1 Hiodon tergisus
CTATTTTTAATTATAAACCAATATATTGCGGAGAGCATGTTTGTAACCGAGGTGGGAATAACAAATGCACTAAAATTAAATAAATCTGGTATTGGCATTGGAAACTCTTCTGCCTTTGACCTGGCAAACCAAGGTCAGGCTCATAAAACATTCAGTTTTACAACAGTAACAACAGTTACCCATAAAAATCTATTTTCTCCATCTGTACCTGTAACTCGCTAACAGACAGCCTTTGTGTGAATTCAGCTTTTTGCAGTGCCTCTGGTCGCTTTCGATCATGTGGCTAATGTTTTTCAGCAATTATGAAGGAAAAACCTCTGGCTGACTCCGCAATAATATACATAAAATAGTGTAATTTTTTTCTAAAATGAACTTGTAATGTAGCATTACAAACTATTACATTATCGAGAACAAATACATTTTTGTAAAATATTATCAGTGTTTTGAGTGGCTAGAGTTTTGTGACATCAAAGTGGGGTCACAAGCCAAAAAAGGCTTTTTATTGACAACAATACCAGGCCCTTGAGTTTAATTTTGCTTAAAATGCCATTAAAATGGCTTAATCCCTTCCCCATTGCCTCACTCTCCGCCGCTCTCGGACTGAGCACACCCAAGCGTCCTACAAGATTCCTCTGTTCATTTTCCTATAGGTATTCTACAAGGTTGATTCTCACAAAATCTTGGTTTAAAAGATTTCCAACATGACATTTTAAAAGAGACTTGCGTCAACAAATTTTAACCTTTTTAGTTATTAATAACAAGGTCTGAAGTGTTTGTGAGCATTATTTTAAAAACATTTACTAACAATTTAACACCTTTTTGAACATATTTTCCAAAACAAGTCCTTACAAATCTCATTACCACAATGGTCTGAAAATGTCAAGACCACTTGGAAAGCTAATACATTTTCACATTTAAAAAAATTGATTAACAGTCCGGCATAGTTACTTGAAACTCTGAAATAATATATATTTTTATAATATTTTTATTTGATTTTGACTGATTTCTCTCATTACCGCAATCTACAACCTAATATTTTTGATATTTCATTGAAACCTGACCTATTTTCAAAATTATGAGGCAAACCTGAAAGATCATAACATATAGATTATGCCCATGCATTTAACACCTGTTGCAGTAATGATACATAGTTTTCGGAAATTAGGTTGAAGATTTCGGTAATGATAATAAGTAGGCTATACTACGACTGCAATATGGTTAAAAACATTATAAAATTTTATGTAGAAAGATAATATTGGCACAATCATGGATTCAAGTTCAATCAATTTCATTTTGCAGTGCTTCAAAAGTACATAACAAACATTGGCTAAAAACTGAGAACACCTAAAAACAACACGTACAAAAATATTATAAGTGCTAAAAAAGGACAACATTAGAAGTAAACCATTTTACCACAGCACTGAAAAATGACTGACCACCTAGGGCAAATACCACATTCTGATTTGTCAATACTTGTCATGTGTGGGTACATTCATTCTGAATAACCATGCTAAGAAGAATCTGTAGAATTTGCGCACAGCTAAAATATCAAACAAATACAAATGCGCATACCATACTGTGCACACCATACACTTCTAATTCATGGAATTAGTCCAGTTCACATGGCCGTTGTATGGCAGTAACCATCACAGTCTAGTCCTATCACCACCCAAAAAAACTGCTACCCTTTCTATCTATCCCTTACAGTTCCAGTGTTTTACACATGTTTGTTTGTGTACTTTGCCCAGATCTCAGGCAACACAGGAGTGTCGAGCTGAGGATCTAGCAGATTGTGGTTCTGAGATAATGGCTTTTATGTCGTCAAAGTAGTACCAGACTACTTTGGAATGAAAAATTTGTTCACTCCAGCACTGCTCATAGTGTCGACCTCATATTGACTATTGCCAATCTGGAAAGAAAGTAAAACAAAAAAATACTTAACAGGACTCAGGATTTATCAATCAACAACATGATGTGTCCATACCACCAAATATTTCTACATACCTGTGTGATGGTGCCAGCGAACAGTTCTCCGTCATATTGTGCGAGGACCCACTTTACCACTTCCGAAACTGGTTCAATATTTTCCTTTTATGACTCCACGTGGTCTCGGAAGTCAAACTCTTTTGGACTGTAGCATCCACAGGCAATATCACAAAAGCAGGACAGTTATCGGGTGTGGATAAGACCTGGTTTTGTCAATGTCAGCTTAAAGAAAAACACATGAACGTGTTGCCTGACTACTGCAATGAGTGCCCAGTAGAGTGCGCGCAGGTAGGTAGGTCCGAACGCAATGATTGGTTGTGTTTATTACAGTCCTGCGATGGCCACAGATATAGTTTATTTCATCAAATGTGACAAAAAGTGTTTCTCCAAAACATTACCTACCCTGCCTTTAAACCATCTCTCTTTTAGAGTTTGTGGGATATTTCCTCCAGGAACCCAGTTAAGTATAAAGGTTGTTTTTAACTGACATTCAGTTAAACACTCACCTGATGAATTCTCATTGCTCCCAGGTACTGCCTTCAGGTACAGTGGTACTAATTCGCCACTTGTTTTGATGTCCTCCTCTGTTATTTTGAAGAGCCTCACTGGTGAAATTAGATTCACCTGCTCAAAGAGAGTGTCGGCATCTGGTATGCACAATTCTATCAGCCAGGTTTTTCAGGGCGCCGCCCACTCCATCAGGAGCACCCTTCCACGTAACATGCGGTCTTCATTGGTCCTGGTGTTCTTTAAGGAGTTGAGTTGATGGCAGGGACATTAACCTGCTGAGGGGAGAAAGGCAGTTCTCTTGGAGAGGCTGTGTCTTCTTGAAGATTTTGAATAACTTAATTTGCTTCTTGAACATGTTGAAGTGTATCATCTTCCTCGATTGATGATGTTATGTCCAATAGAGCTTTCAGCTGTTTCTTTCTTCTGTAATACCTTTTTGAGTTTTCCCGCCACAGTTTCTGTTGCTTCTTTGTAAAATGTTGTTTTCGTTTTTTGGAAAGGGAAAGACGCATGACATGAAATGAGCATGTCTCAAAACATAGGGAAATTCTTACCGTCATGGTCATCCTATAGAAGGGACCGAATCGCTTACTGATTGTGTGTGTGTGTAGACTTCCTTGCACTGTAGGGTATTGATGTCCTCTAGACACTGTATGAGGGCATAGGCTTCTTATAGACCATATATATGCTAATTACTCTTGCTGTAACCTCTCCAACCCCTAACCTCTCTCTCTCTCTTCTTCCTTCTGCAGTTCTGGGTTGGTTTAAACTTTTTCTCTGAATTTTGTTAACCTAGCCTTTGCTCAAGCTTTCTTTTTTTAACTTGCTGACTGTCTGCAATTAAACAGGACATAAAGCAAAATATCAACAGTTAGTGAATAATATTTAAATTAATAGTTCATAATATATATTAAAAATACAATCTGTATTCTCATTACTGAAACAGAAGTTCTCTCTACCACAACTGGTCTTAAATAGCAGCGGTAAGTGAGAATGGTGTTGCAGAGGATGAGGAACCTTGGCATGTTTTGCTAACAACAGAGAAGTCGCCATGATGACTAAGCAAACTTTTACTTAATGTACATAATTAGACATTAATTAAGTATAGCAAATTTTAAATGTAAAGTTTTTCTAAATGTGGAAAACTACCTGTCTCGGTAATGATAATCAATATTGTCATGTACACAGTCTGAGGAGAAGGTTTAACTTTTAACTGGAGAAATAGAAAGAGATCTGGTTACCTGGTAGGCATTTTGAATGTACTGTGAAACACACTGAATATGTGTTGTGTGTTGCTTCATTCAAAATCAAACTTTATTTACAATTCTCTGTGTGTGTGTCTAAACAGTCCTTCAAAAATGTTGCGTAGGATGAGAACATCAGTCATGGACACTTAATTTTTACGCTATTATTATACATGAATATTCAGTTAATAATTTTGTATTTGAAAACACCTAGTACAACATCCGTTTTATTTTTTCAGAATATTTCATTTTACTCTGTTTAAATTATAACATAACATAAATTCAGACAGAGCTGGACACATTGCGGTAATTTCAGCAGAAAATGCAATAAAATACAACCACAATTCCGAAAAAGTTTGGAGGGTATGGAAAATGCTAATAAAAACAAAGTAATTTCTAAATGTACTTTTTTATTTAAACAAAAAACAGACAAGGTATTTGATGTTTTACCTAATCAACGGCATAGTTTTTTTAAGGTAAGCATGCTTTTGGGGGGTCAGGACTGGGACATACTGTATTTTTCTGTATGTAAAGCGTCTTTGTGACATGGCAACATGTGAAAAGCGCTGTTTAAAAATAAAATTGTTAATTGATTGATTGATCTCCGATCCCTCAGACGTCACTGTCTTAACAACCGTCATGAGTCTGTAATGGATAGCCTGACATGGGCTTGGGAATACTTTGGTAAACCTTTGTCAGTCAACACTATTCGCCGCTGCATCCACAGATGCAAGTTAAGACTTTACTATGCAAAGCAGAAGTCATACATCAACACTGTCCTGAGGTGCCGCCGACTTCTCTGGGCTCGGTCTCATCTGAGATGGACAGTAGCATAGTGGAATAGTGTTTTGTGGTACGATGAGTCAACATTTCAAATAGTTTTTGGACAAAACAGCTGTCGTGTTCTCCAGGCCAAAGAGGAAAAGGACCATCTAAGCTGTTATCAGTGTCAGGTCCAAAAGCCAGCGTCTGTCATGGTATGGCATGGGTAACTTGCACATCTGTGAGAGATGCACAAAATGTTTGTAAAACACGTTATATCTGTTTTAAACCTATAGTTAACGTAATTCAACTTTTCTTATCCACATGTGCTAGATTAAGTAGAACCAATCAATAAATTTATTTTCATAAAGCGCTTTGAACATGTTTCCATATCACAAAGACACTTTACAATAAAGGGCAATACAATATTTCCCAGGCCTGACCCCCAAAAGCATGCCAGTGGCAGTGGCAAGGAAAAACTCCCTAGGCTGGCAGCATGCAAAGAAGGTGAGTGCTGGAAACAATGTGTGGCCACGAAGGAGGTCCGAACCCATCCCGCCCCACCAAAAGCAAATCCTAGCCAAACGGGAGGGAAACAACAGTGATGGTGCAACAATAGGAATAGTTCTTAGCACCACAAATATCTAATAGCCACAGTCCTTTCAATGTCACAGTATTGACTATAGGCAAGTTTAAATTGATACGTTTTTAATTTAGCTTTAAATATAGAGACTGTGTTTGATTCCCACACAAACTTTGGGAGGCTATTCCGTAGTTGTGGAGCTCTGTATGCAAATGCTCTTCCTCCTGATTTTTGGTTATTATTGGTATATATAGATTCCCAGCCTCTTATGAGCGAAGTTATCTAGATGGGAAATACGGGACTGTTAGATACGAGGGAGCTAGCCCTTTTACAGCCTTAAACGTTAACAGAAGTAACTTAAAATCAGCCCGCTGCTATATTGGCAGCCAATGTAATGAAGCCAACACTGGTGTGATGTGATCATATTTCTTACATCTAGTAAGGATCCTAGCAGCTGCATTTTGAACAACTTGTAATGCATTTGTGGCTGTATTTGAGCCACCTGATAATATAGCATTACAATAATCAAGTCTGGAAGTAACAAAAGCGTGGATTAATTTCTCTGCATCCCGATCACCTAAAAAATGTCTAATCTTGGCAATGTTTCTCAGGTGGTAGAATGCTATTCTAGCAATATCTTTAGTATGACAGTCAAAAGAAAGATCTGGATCAATTGTAACTCCAAGATCTTTAACAAATACACTCTGTTCTATCATTTTTCCATCTAGGTCCAGCACATAGTCATTGAGCCTTGAACCATGGCCTTTTGGGCCAAGGATGATAATTTCTGTTTTATCATAACAACAAAGAACCTTAGCTAGGCCAGGTAGGCTATTTCAGGTAAGGAGGTAAGGTTGCCCCATGTTATACTCTGATTTGGGGGCCGCAGCCTGTGACATATCTAACTTTGTCATAGTCTATGATTTTGGTTCACTCATTTTAAATAATAGTCTAGTTCATGGGCTGGCTGGCTATAGTTTTTCAGTCGTAAATGATTCTTGTATCTGCTACAGGCTGTCTAATTGGGTTCGTGTTAAAGCCTTGGGTGAGACACGCCACGCGTACTTGGCTTGTGAATAATCCCTGGATTCCCATGGAATGGACAGAGTCTGGGTTTTCTGCAGGTGACAATATTACTGCCACCCTACAAAAAAGGGTTGTTCAGCCTGTTTTATAAAAAAATAAAAAAATAAACAAGAGCAAGTGGTAACAAATGTAATAATATTGCAAGATAATCAAGTGCCCACCTGAAATTCTCCATAGGCCATTGTCCATTTTGCGCACAATCTGCATTATATCTACATTATAGTGATGTGCTCTGCTATACAGTGGATCCAGACGTGCAAATAGCTAGCCTATCATCTTCAAATCCTTTTACACTAGACATGTGCATTGACATCTAACATATCCATAGATGTAGCCTATATCATGTAATTGGCTTGTTTTGACCACAGAATTAATTCGAATTAATCCGATTTAAGCGTCTATACTGTTCATATAGTATCGGTGTAATGGCCTACATGCAGAAATCTAATTTTATTTAGGACTTAAATACTATACTTAAAAATAACACATTTGATGACAGTGGTCTTGAAACCTGGGCATTGGGACATAATTAAAAATTGGAATTGGAATGAGACTAGTAATAATTTTAAAGCCGGAATGATCATGGGGGAATTACGGCTGCCTTCCCCACAAAGACGGACTGGACCAAAATACAAACTACAGGAAAGGAGTCGATGGTTATGCTAACCACATATTTGAAAAATACTCAAGAATGAAAATAAATAATGACGGGTCTCTGCCTGCGTCAGTATGGGCTTTCTTAAATATTTTATAGGAGAGCCTTTGGAAAATAACTAGTGAAAATAATACTGAGTTTGCAGGCAAAACCACCCACTGCAATTACAGTTGTAGCCCTGCACTGCCACAAAAATGCTGAAAATAGTAGAGAAGGAAGAAAGGCAAGCTGATGGCCTTGCAAATGACTGCTTTCCAACAAGTAGGGAGGAGAGGAGGAAACACAAAACAAAGGGGAGGATACGGTGGAAAAGGAGGCAGAGATCAAGAGACATAGCGAGGAGGCTATAGACCCACAGAGCCTGTCGCATGTTAACATTGCAAACAGACAGCTCACTGGAAGAATGAATGCCCTCATACCAATCCAAATTTAAACTGTTACAACCCGCTAGCTTTGGGATGGGAAGTTGTTTGTTTCGTGTGCTGTGCCATATTTTGTGTGCAGGTCCGAACTCTCTCCCAGAGAATTCCCGCCTCCCAGGATGACATCACTCTTGCTCCCGCCTCCCCGGATGTCAACACTGATTGACGGCTATATATAAAGAGGGAAAGGAGTAAGAAGGAGGAGAGGAGTTGTAGAGTTGCAGTAGAGGGTGGAGTCGTGGATAGTTGTGTGCTTTGTATTCGATATTCTGATTGCTCTACTGGTTTTTGACTGTTGCCTGGTTTTTGACTGTGAGTTTGGTTATCCCTACATTGGCCATTTTATACAACTGTGTATATATTACACTTGGTTCACCAGCAGTAGGGGTGTGGCTGCAATTTATTTTGGGAAAGGAGTTCTTTTTTGTTTTTGGATTAGGGAGTTAAGGAAGTATACCTTTTTTTCTCCTTTTTTTTTCCTTTGTTATTTTCCTTTCAGGTAAACCAGCTACCTAACCAAGAATCCTTTTGTTTGTTATTTTGGCCTTGGCCCACTCTGAAGTTACGTCTGGTGTTTTGGTTCTTGTATAGTTGTATGTAAATAACTGTGTATAACAATATACCATAACTTGTTAACACAAATTTGGTTGTGTTGTTATTCCTGACTGCCCTCATTTAAAAGATCAAAATCCACTGAATCGCGAGCTGGATACTCTGTGCGGCTTAACCTAGACTGGGTCGTAACAAAACACTTTTCCCTCTCCACCATCTACTAATATCAATCTATCCCTGTTGTTCAATTGAGTCCCTATGTCATGCACAGAGTAAACGATTCCCAGTTCAAAGTCAACCCAGGAACTACATTGCCTTCTATAATGGTAAACAAGCTAATCCCTTTTCTGAGAATCAGAATTCAGTTGTGATGTTAAATTCATTATAAATGCAGTTTAATATTGATATGTTGTATTAAAAACATAGCAAAGATGTAAATCATTGCGGCAAGCATCCGTCTGCCAGGCACAGAGATGTCTATCGCAGAACCACCTACCGACACTGGGTGTGAATGAATGGATTCTGGAGAAATCCTTATTTTTTTTAAATCTCAGTAGAGTGACAGGGATTGGCTGCATTACACTGATCCAAACAAGTGTTTATCATCCTCAATTTTATAGGCTAGTGATCTGCTAGGCACTGCTCAATTTTACTTTATTGGACTTTACTAAAGGCTACTTGCAGATTCTCCTCTCACCAATAGTTAAAAGAAACTAGCTCTCTCCACTACACCCTTGTATATCTGGATGACATTTAGATTGGGATCACCATCTGAGGCACTTTCGGGCAGTCCTTTACCCAAATAAATGGTCAATTTTGATGGACGGAGGTACGGCAATTGAAGCGTATCACGTACCCATGTCTAAATAGCTGGTGAGATCATTTCTGGGCATTGCAGGTTCATTCCAAACTTCACGGACCTGGCCTGCCCTTTGAAAGATCACATCTGAAAGGAAAGTCCAGAATCCGTCCAATTTACGGAGTAGTGCCAGATGCCATTCGTGTCTATCACAGCAGCTTTGTGTGAGGATCCGTTACTGACTAACTGATTTCTGATGATTTCTTCAAGTCTTTTGTGTTGCAGAAGTCTGAGCCAGGACTTGACCCAGGAGGTGGCCGGGCTGGAGCACACGGTGATCTAAATCAGCTAAAAGCTTACCCCCAGGGAGATTCAGTTCAGCATTATCAAACACTATCCTGTTAGGGATTGAACAGGGCCCTGGATTTGTTCTGGGATGGGAGGTATGTGGCATGCATCCGTTTAATTTCATATTTTTCTAATTTCTATGAATAATGTCGTTTGTCCCAAAGAAACTACTGATTCTAGAGAGAAATTTTAAAGGGCCAAACATGATTGTAAAACCGGCCAGCCGGTAGCTCCAGCATGACTGTTATCCTATCATGCTCGAATGTATCTAGAAGTGACACACGTGAGCAAAGGAGCAATCTGTATACTTACCAATATAGTTCATGTAAGTAACATAGGTTACCAATATATTCTGGTAATAATGGCTATGTCTTCCAAATGCCTAGAGGTTTTCCCTGCTATGCAAAGCAGATACAAAGTCTGGTAAAGGGGGTAATTCCGAAATTCAGTCTACAAGGCTTAATTGAAGTGATAGGGGAACTCATTTTGTGTCTGCGTCAAGCACTGCAGGTCAAACAAAACTTTCACTACGCTTATCACTCGTGTTCATTTGGAGACGCGAAAAGTCGAAATGACAGCATCAAAGCAAAACTGGAGTATCAGAACTGCCATGGACAGATGCTCTCCTGTGGGTAATGATGTCTGTTAGGAATACTGCTAATCAATCCCCTGAATCCACTGGAGTCCTCATGACATCCTTATGAGTCACCCTAAGCAAACTCCTATGTTGCAGGGCTTTTGACATTAATGGTATGGACATTCATTTAATGGATTACACATTAATTTAATATTGTGTTGTTCTCATATGTTGACTGAGAACTGTTCAATCACTGGTAAAGGCAGCACAGATCCCTTTCAACCCACTAGAAAGGACCGTGTCAGTTGCTGCAGACTACCTTAACAGCAGTCAGGTGTTGGAAAAAGTGACATGGATCCACTCTACACACTGAAAATGCATGGATCAAGACGCATATTTGGACCCTTAAGAGGTGACGAGACGTACAGCAGACTCTCGTCACTAAATCGCTGGCTGACTGACTGGTGTGCAACAAACGATGTAGCTTTTATAGATAATTGGAACTCTATGTGGGGAAAGCCTGGCGTTGTGAAGAGAGACGGACTTCACCCGAGC
>JAOVYW010008585.1:0-10079 GCA_025775045.1 Hiodon tergisus
CTTTCTCTTTCCCTTTCCCTCTCCCTTTCCCTTCCTCTTTCCCCTTTTTTTGGAGCAAGTGTAAAGCCCCCCCACGTTGAGCAGATTAACAAACACTGAAAATAGGCCTGTGTAAATATTAAATGATCATTACAGCAAACCCCCTGTCGGGGCATAAAGTACTTACTGTGAAGATCAGAAGAGGGAGGAATTAAGAGAGAAATGATGCATAAGAAATAAACAGAGGTCTTTGTGTAAACAGAGGAGTTTGCATATTATGCAAGTGTTAATTACAGGAGACCCTGGTGACCCGATTGGTTCTTCAAAGCAGCTCCACGGAGTGCCTGGCTGGGCCCTGGCACTAGTAACATCGCTCACAGGGTACAGCCACACATCAGGGTTTTAAAGAGGAGGTGTACGCCCACACACACGCGGGCACATGAGCATACTTGCACAGACATACATGCCCACACACAGACACGTGAGCTCATATACACACACACGCACAGAAACGCGAGAACACAAACACGGACATACACATTCGCACATGCCCACACACACAAGCACACATACACAGATATACACTACTGTTCAAAAGTTTGGGGTCACTTTACACTTCCATGTAAACATACATTAAATTAGTTTTAATAGGAAATATAGAAAAATGAATAGTAAACATAGTCATTGACAGGATATAAATAATAATAAAAAACTTTGCTTTCGTCAAAGAATCCTCCATTTGCAGCAATTGTAGCCTTGCAGACCGTTTGCATTCTAGTTGTCAGTTTGTTGAGGTAATCTGAAGAGATTTCACCCCATGCTTCCTGAAGCACCTCCCACAAGTTGGATCGGCTTGATGGCCACTTCTTACGGTCAAGCTGCTCCCACAACAGCTCAATAGGGTTGGGATCCGGAGAGTGTGCTGGCCACTCCGTTATAGACAGAATACCAGCTGACTGCTTCTTTCCTAAATAGTTTCTTAGTTTGGAGCTGTGCTTTGGGTCATTTTCCTGTCCACAGGGTATGGCGTTGCGAAGTGGAGTGATAGCCTTCCTTCTTCTTTACCTTGTACAAATCTCCCACTTTACCACCACCAAAGCACCCCCAGACCATCACATTGCCTCCACCGTGCTTGACAGATGGCATCAGGCACTCCTCGAGCATCTTTGTGATCCGAACACCGAACATAGATTCGTCTGTCCATAACACTTTTATCAAGTCTTCCTCTGTCCAGTGTCTGTGTTCTTTTGTCCATCTTAATCTTTTCTTGTTATTGGCCCGTCTGAGATATGGCTTTCTCTTTGCAACTCTGCCTAGAAGGCCAGCATCCCGGAGTCGCCACTCTTCACTGTTGACGTTGAGACGAGTGTTTTGCGGGTACCATTTAATGAAGCTGCCAGTTAAGGACCTGTGAAGGGTCTGTTTCTCAGACTAGACACTCTAATGTATTTGTCCTCCTGCTCAGTTGTGCACCGGGGCCTCCCACTCCTCTTTCTATTCTGGTTAGAGCCAGTTGGCACTGTTCTGTGAAGGGAGTAGTACACAGCGTTGTACTGAAGATCTACCGTTTCTTGTCAATTTCTCATGCGAAATAGCCTTCATTTCTCAGAACATGAATAGACTGACAAGTTTCAGAAGAAAGTTCTTTGTTTCGGGCCATTTTGAGCCTGTAATCAAACCCACAATTGCTGATTCTCCAGATACTCAGCTAAAGAAGACCAGTTTTATTGCTTCTTTAATCAGCACAACAGTTTTCAGCTGTGCTAACATAATTGCAAAAGGGTTCTCTAATGATCAATTACCCTTTAAAAATTATCAACATGGATTAGCAAACACAACATGCCATTGGAATACAAGATGGATGGTTGATGATAATGGACCTCTGTACGCCTATGTAGATATTTCTTTAAAAATTTAGCTACAATAGTCAATTACAACATTAAAAATATCTACACTGTATTTCTGATCAATCTGACATTTTTTTTGTTGACATTTCTAAGCAACCCCAAACTTTTGAACGGTAGTGTACATGCCTACAAACACAGACACATAAACACACATACACATACAAACATTCCCACACACACAGACACGTGAGCAGACATACACATACAAACATTCCCACACACACACAGACACGTGAGCAGACATCCACAGGCGTACATGCCCGCACACAGACACGCAATTCACATAAACACAAACACGTAGACTTGCGCACACACAGACAAATTACAGTAGTGGAAACACGTGACCCTGGAGTGGAAAGCCTGTTCTCCTCTCCTGTAGAGAGTTGGACCCTTTTTACCAGGGTGAATATTTTCAGGGACAGAAAACCATCCTTTGTTCCCTCCTTTGGTTTTAAGCAAAGCAATTACAACTACAAGGTGTAGTCCAGAAAAATAAAAGTACCATTTAAATTTTATTGGATTTAAGCAATTAGAAAGTAAAATAGTTCAATATAAGGACTCATATACAAGGAAAACTTTTCTTTTTTAAATATTCACATATATTTTACAGGTATACAATAATATTCCTTTATAGTTTTTCATTAGTAACACGCTTGAACAACGAGCTTCGGCAGTCCAGATACGGCCTCTCACTGTTAACACTGAAAAACTGAAAAACACATACTCAGCCTGGCTTGACCATTTATACAGTATCTCACACAGAGGCGCCAGCTTTTATACATTCAGCAAACAGCGAAAATAATTCTTCCGGTTTTTAAAACGTAATCGGCCCAACTGGGAAGAAAGCACGCAGAGAAAGTATTGTAGTGACTGCACAAAGAGTTGTCAACGTCCACAGTAAATGAACAGCAGGCCAGAGTGGGGGGAATGCATATCTACACTGAATAACACCACAGGAGCATTCCTCAAAGCAGATGTAGATAAAGGCTGTCCAGAGCAGCCATTTGGCAGAAGGTTGAGGAAAGTCACGGGGAGCCTGACGCCTTTCCGCAGCATCACAATAGCTTCAGGAGCTCCACTTGGTCTATGTTGGAAAAACCAGGAATCCTGAGAACGTGGAGAACTTCCAGCCCCCCATGAGGTTTCCCCGCTCAAGTTTCAGGTAGGCCCGGTCCCCCTTCTCCATGGCGATCAGGACTCCATTGCTGGCCGCCTCGCGGGTGACGTCTTGGTCTCCAGCAAAGGCAGAGATCACAGGCCAGCCATTGTGCATCAGACTCACCTTTGGTGCGAGTACAGCACAGACACACAAAAAAATGCAGAGTGTGAGGTGAAGGCTAAAGCAAACACACGAACACAGAAATTACACGGATTTGACTGTGAGTGAAATGTGTGGCCTGAAGCAGTTGTGTGCCTCGTGGTTAACAACAACCACTATCCCCCCCCGCTTCAGCCATGGACTCCACTCCGCTCCTCTCATTCTAACGACAGAAGAAACCGGCACAGTATGTGGATTGTGAGGATGTTGACAAGCGTCACACTTAGGTTGTTAAGAGGTGATGAAAGAGACATTCTTTAAATGTAAATATCTTAATGTTTCTCGTCTATGGTTAATAAAGAAACCTATCTCCTTTAATCAGAAGGAATGGAGCAGTTTATGTGATGCCTAAAGAATTTTTGCAGTGAAGTCGTCCACAGTAAAAATGTCCACAGTGTCCACACTGCTCCTTTGGAAAGTTCAACATAGAGGAGCAGGCTAACAGCTAAGCCTTACTACATTTATTAATATATTCATCTTTATTGATTATTCTCATAGATTTGGTGACTTGCTTATTAACTACTTATTAACTAACGGGCTAAAATTATGTTAGGGATAGAAAGTGCTACACTTTTTAACAATGACTTATTAGCTTGGTATAGGCGTGTGTGTCTCCGCAGCCCTCTCAAGGGGGGGTGCTGCAGACAGTCACATTCCGTTCTCGCCTGAGAGAGGAGAACCAAGACGACGATGGTGAGGAGAAATCTGACCGAACTGGACTCCTGACTTGGGCTGAACCGTAGTCTCTGTCACGCTCAAGCCCAAGGTTCCCAGAGTAACAATATATATATGAATTACTATATGTAAGAGATTTAAAAATGTGTGAGAGAGCCGGAGCAAAACTCGGACAGTGTGAAGCTCCCCGTTCCGTGTATGTCAAGATAAATACCCTTATCATCCGCAACTCAGACACCCGACTTATCTGTGCACACTAACAAATCCGTGTTTGGACCTCCAACCTAACCCTGACAATCCTCAGAGAGAGAATAAAAACTAATGGACACCAAGGACTCGGAAGTATTAAAACATTTATTACACGGTAAAGGGATTTAGTATCCAAGTTCTGCACAAGTTGTCACTTTATTGACAGTTTGATTCAAAGGGGCTATCTATTTAAAATTGGATTCGTTTCATATCTTCGTATTTTTACATTATCTCCCCATTTAAAGTAGACACAGCATTTAATCATAGAAACTGAGTGTTCCTTATGGGGAAAAGAGGCAAGCTCGATGCAGCTTTTCAAGGGAATATACTGCCTCCTTTTTTGTCAAATGTCATAAATAGTAAGGAAAAATCTGTTTCTTCTATAACACATCAGAAAAACGAAATTAAAACTGGGTATACATTTAATCCAATTAGACTTTACTGAGGGTAAACATAAAGATAATTTGCATATCCATGTGATTTGGCACGGATGAGTAAATCCTTTTGTAACGGTTAGTAAACAGCGTCCTTCTCAGCTTTTTTGTACAATTCTTTGGGGAGATGACATACTGTATGACATATTGGAAAAGATCTGTGTCTGTGGCATTTTGCCATCCTGTTCTTAAGTTTGGGCGTCAATGCCAGCTAAAACTGACAGCTTTTAATTAGAGATGAATTAGAGATAGAGATTTTTTGCTTCTTTACATAATGCGGCATTAAATAAACAACGATTTGAGAAGGGGGGTATGCATGTCCGTTTGCCACCCCTTGTTCCAGGATGGTTGGCATTCCTGTACAAGCGATCTTTCCATGATACCGTCTACGTGTTTATACGATCTTCATCCAGAAAAGCACAGACGTACATGGTGAGTGGTTTTGTTTTTTTAATTTTATTTTTATAGTTTTTGTTCTCGGGAAACAACATTTGACCCGGTATTTGTTTAATGTATCGGATTAGGAATTTATTAATTTCTACTAGTTCAGGTTCGATGTTCCAACCTGATTGCAAATGACTGCAATTTCAAATGGAAGGGCAAATAATGGGATTGAATCATAAACCCATGAAGGGGACGAACAAACGTCTGTTTGCCTAGTTGTATCAGAGACTTAGCTGGATAATTGTTATATAAAGTTGCTGTTTAGGATATTTGCATAGCATAAGGATAAATAATTTTCACAGAGTACGTAGATGCATGAGAATGACGAACCGTGTTTGAAATAATGAGCGCGTACTCTTTTTATACCTGCTCACTCGGTCAAAGGCGCTAGAATAAACTAGCGCTTCGAGAACGTAAAGCGCGCGTATTGTGGTGCTAACCGTAGGGGCTTGAACACAAAACCGTTATCTTAAATTTGTTTGATAATGTATAATCATTATTTACAACAGAGTTTTTGGATTTCGTCTGCAACTGCTCTCCTGAAAACCTACGTCTATTATTAGCAACACGTAAAATTTACATTTACCTGTAATGTAATTTGGCCAGAAAGGTGTATGAAGGTAATATAAAACGAAAATGTTTTATCGCATATAACTGAACGTAACGTTATTAAAATTACATATGTTTTAACAGATGTTGAAACAGGTTGAATATTTCTAAAAACAATAATAACAACGATAATAATAATAATAATAATAATAATAATAATAATAATAATAATTATAATAATTATAATAATATATGGTGTTAATATACCGTCTGATAAAAAAGGCACTCACCTGGATCGTTTGGCGATTATACACTTTTACTACGTGGAAATTAAAACTGTAAATCCCTTTGCGCGGGGCAATGAAATTGCTTCGCTCTTCGTCGAAATTTTTACCAACATTCACTAGTACCTGGGAAAGAGGGGAAGGGTCCAGAAAACGATCATAGAAGTGAGTTATTATGAAATATCACGAACAACATGAGTAATACAAGTGTTTAACGTACACCGAAGAAGTAAAGTAAAGTAACATTAATTTAATTAATACGAAGGTAGAATAACTCCCTTAAAAGGACAAAACAAACATGTCCACAATCACGTTCGTTAATATCATATTTTGTGTGTGTGTGTGTGTGTGTGTGTATGTGTTTTAATTTCCGTTTCTACCCCCATCACTTTGCGTGCCCAACTGCCACCATCGGTTGCAAAACTGCAGGCTTTTTTTTTTCTCGTGGAATATCCACACTGCGCACACCCGTGCCACAGCACTTCAGGTTGGACCACCCGACCCGTTGCGTTTCTTACAGCTTGCAGTTACCTGATCAAAGTAGATCACCATTGTTCGGTTGCTCATCTCTGAGGGCTCGTGGTTAGTGTTTCTCACCGCGGAAAATGCAACTTTTGCGGTCCCGGATCGTACCGATATCCCAAGCGCCGCCCCTGTAGGATCTGAGGCTGGATTGGAATCGCAAACGACCAGGCATTTGCCCTCTAGCAAAATGGGCTCCGTCTCATTCTGAGCACTTGCTAGTCCGGTCATCCAAACCGCAGTCAGTATGAACACTAACATGACGACAAATTCAACTTGCAACTGACTGCAGAATCCTGCAAAAATATTTCAAAATATATTTATCAAGAATGGGAATTGTAAACCCAGAATATCATTACAGCACAGATTCTTCTTCACCGTCCTTATTGCTCTCTGAAAATGATCTGCGTGTGAAAACCTTTGGTTGGAATTGGACGTTTTTCTTATTTCACGTCCCTTCTTTTTTATTTTTTAAAAAGTCGTTTACCCCACGTTTGGTCAGTTATCGCGTCCAGTATTGCTTGGTCGGAACAGTCTCCCAAGCTTCTCCAGTTATTTTCCAAACGAGTAACCTGCGGAGAGTAAAACGAGGCCCTTGTCAAAACGAAACACAGTTGAATGCATAGCTCGGGGTCCGTCTACCTGCGCGGTTAATTACTGACGTGTGAAGTATCAGAACAGAAGTACTGACGAGCAGTACTCCCGCCCTCGGTAGCGCCCTCACCAGAGTCTAAACCACAAATTAGCGCGTCTCATGATTTCTCCAATCTCCGAGCTAGCCGCTCAACATGTGATGGCAGCAGTATTCATTACAGAGGCTTTTGAATAGGCGGCCCATTTGCGACCTGGAAGCAAAGAAAAATATCACGAAGGAGCATGCTATGTGTATCGCTTTGAACACGTCTTGGTCTTCTTTGCTCAGTGATACACTACTGCACCCACCGAGGTTTCACGGGGAATAACAAAAGGAACCCAAGAAAGACTCACTTGCTGAATAACTTTAAAAGTGTTTCGGAATTCTAGGAACTGTTGTGGTTGTGGATATCTGATATTAACCATGTTCTCAATCTTCGTCGGAAAAGGATGTCACATGAAGTCAGACCGTACAAGGCAAGAGGTTTAATTCTGCCCTTAATGGGAATGCCCCGGCCAATTTAAGGTTATATAGATAGAAAATAATTTAAATTTCAAAAGATAAATAACAAAGGGGAACTATAATTAACAGCGAGTAAGATCTGTAGTGGGGATCTAAAAGCGAATTTACCGACAATGTCAATTTACAACATTTTGTTTGTGTAAATCTTATACCTATATGTTTACTTATCTACTTGACTAAATGCAAATGTGAGGGCTGTTAAATTAATATCCACTGGCAAGGGAACTACAGAGATTAACTGATATTTCCAAAGCGCTGTGAAAAATCATGAGCGCCAAGAACAACTCCAGTCCCGCCATCCCTACCATATTATCTGTAGCGGTCTAATTCGAATTTAAAGAATCTAACGAAGCATTTTTTGTTTTTCTGTAACTTAGCTCTCGTCCGATCTGTCCCTAAAGGGCATTTACAAACTACACACTGCCATGTGTTGTCGTGTTGTGCTGTGATATGGTGAATGCCTTAGAGCCGCCAGGTGTTTTTATCAAAACGATTCCCAACATTTAGGTTCGCTTTGTAAAAAGCAGGGACTTTATTTCTAAACGTTCATATGCACATTTTTTTTCTTTCGATAAAATCTACACCAAGGTTATCGTTTATCAACCTTGAACTTTACGTGAAAATGTCCATGAGCATTACACCACACGTCCAGCACCCAGCGTACGAACTTCTACTTTAAAATTTACAATTAAAATTGATTTGCTTAGCGAACGCTTCGATCCAGAGCGATTTACGCAGCATTAAACAGTTTGCCTACATTTATCCACTAACACAGCTGGATGTTAACTGAAGCAACACGGATTAAGTACCTTGCTCAACGATACAACTGAGGTGAGACTTGAACCAGCAAACTTGTTTGGTTCCAAGCCTGTCCACTGCGCTACACTGCAAGTTGCCCTGTTATTGCAGGGATGAGAGGAAAGAGAAGTTGTGTTAATATCATTATACATCCAATATTTGACATCTATGCTGATACTGATACTCATACTGATTATTTGACGATTAAAATAATTGTTATGGTCATCTCTGTAAGTTATTGACTTATTGATTTGATTACTTGCTTGACTAAAATGATAGCAGGGATAGAAAGCTTGTTTTATATTGTTTCTTTGATCTTATTAAGAGTTTGGTACCATTGGACCCTGTGTGTATTCTTTTTTCCCTGGCTCTGTATTTGCGATTCCATGCTGCAGATGGTTACAGCTGAGAGCGGAGAGAACCAGGATGGGGGGAGAGGAGGGGTGTGTAAGTGTGTGACTTTCTCCCCAATGACCTTTGCTGTTTCCCACTTTGCAGTGCAGAGGCTTTTTAACAAGCAGGCAAAGGGGCACACCCTCACCCATCCCTCTCAATGCAGCTAGACATCAACATCCCTGAACGGACCGAGGAGAGTAAATGGTCGGTCATATTATGAGGCCATGCACAACGACCTTACATTTCTGTCTTTGGAAGTGGTATTATATCGAACTATGCAACATCCCACCAATTACAAGCGATAAACAAGTGTAAGCGATTAGGTGTTCACGTTCAGATGGGGTCACCCTGACGAAATGAGATATTTCAGTGACTAATTTAGTTATGACAGTTTAGCATGACGTCATGAAGCAAGGACCACATCTTTACACGATGAGGACCTCTCTAAAGTAAACGTAAAACATGCATGCACCCAAAAACCCTTGAGGGGACATCGCTGTTGAAGGATGTGGCTCACAATGCCAGGCTGGGACACCTTCTTCACAGCTATTTCCGTTTAAATTGAAAGCCATAGCTTAATAGCTGCTCAGCAGAAATCGAAGGCATTCACTAGAGTCATAAAGCTTTTACGTATAATTAGTTCATGTGATGTCTGACAAAAAGATTTGACTTTCAAATTTAGTATGAAACCCAAACAAATTATTTAAATAAGGCCCCTGGTCCAGTGAATAATTTTTAAATTTTAAAATTAATGGCATAAAAGAATGTTGTCATAGACTTTTTCCCCCACAGGATTGTATATTCGCGTTACAGAGATTCAATAGGTAAGGCTATTAGTGCTTTCACACTGCTTTTACCAAGGGGAGTAAACAGAACAAATTTCTTTTGAAATTCAGCTCTCGTCCGAATGGCACATTGTACCATACAACCACTGACTACGTCACCCTCAGCCGGGTTCTCCCCTCTGCAGCCCTTAAGAAACCTCCATCCCTTATTAAACCTTCGCCTGGCCCTAATTGACAACGGGTGGGCAACAACTTCCCACTAAAGGACCCGATTTTCACTTGGCTCTGCCCATCGCCCCCTTGTAATATGTTTCTTAGTCAGTGGATCAGGCTAATCGGTTTTCATACCTAGGGTTATAGATTTCAGCGGGGAAAAAAAATTGTGATCCTGGCCATGATCCAGGATAAAGTCTGAGAATCAGATGGAGGGGAATAAACAAGGAGTTGTGAGGCTCTATCCGAGGTACTGAACTGCAGAGGCACGCCTCCCAGAGTGATGCTGAAATATATTCCACCTTGCCTGGATTCACAAGAACATTTTAGGATTTGGGAAAGAAATTTCTTTATTTTAAGAAAATAAGTT
>JAOVYW010008588.1:0-10078 GCA_025775045.1 Hiodon tergisus
AGTCTGGGGCAGAGAAAAGACAGCATCAATCTGGGGCAGAGAAAAGACAGCATCAATCTGGGGCAGAGAAAAGACAGTATCAGTCTGGGGCAGAGAAAAGACAGCATCAATCTAGGGCAGAGAAAAGACAGTATCAATCTAGGGCAGAGAAAAGACAGTATCAATCTGAGGCAGAGAAAAGACAGTATCAATCTGGGGCAGAGAAAAGACAGTATCCATCTAGGGCAGAGAAAATACAGTATCAATCTGGGGCAGAGAAAAGGCAGTAACTATTTGGGGCAGAGAAAAGACAGTATCAATCTGAAGCAGAGAAAAGACAGTATCAATCTGGGGCAGAGAAAAGACAGTATCCATCTAGGGCAGAGAAAAGACAGTATCCATCTAGGGCAGAGAAAAGGCAGTATCCATCAGGGGAAGAGAAAATACACTATCCATCAGGGGAAGAGAAAAGACAATATCCATCTAGGGCAGAGAAAAGGCAGTATCCATCAGGGGAAGAGAAAAGACAGTATCCATCTAGGGCAGAGAAAAGACAGTATCCATCTGGGGCAGAGAAAAGGCAGTATCCATCAGGGGAAGAGAAAATACACTATCCATCAGGGGAAGAGAAAAGACGGTATCCATCAAGGGCAGAGAAAAAATCTTGATGAAGTGACATTTCAAGGTAAGGTTGGCCTTGTATAATAAAGACTAAAAGCAAATGTCAAATGCACACATAATGTACAAAGGCACAGGCTAGATTTCTAGATAAGTTTAAGCCCAAGTAATAAGTAAGCCCCTAGCTGGCCCCTGTTTTCTCTTTCTCTGGCTGCAGTCAAAGAGAAGTGCTATTCGTTTTTCCAACAAAGGTCACTTATGCAGGGCAGCCTTTACTGTATAAAGTCGGTGCCAAGAAGACCTGCGGTGGTCACTGGTAGGTCACAAGAGTTTTCATTCTATTGCCTTGGTTATATTTTCCACCCACCGAATAACTGGTGTTGCAGCCCCCTCTACTGGGCATGTGATTTTCATCACTTTATAGGCCTAAGTGCCTAGACAGAGTGGATCAAACGTTTTTATTGTACTTTGTGAGTTGAATTTTTGCATAAATTGCATTATTGGATGATATTCATTATGTAAGATGTGTGCTTAATGATTTGATGATGTGCTGTGACTGACCAATAAGGCTGACAAAAATATATATGCTTCACAACAACACATTGCTTTGTGTAGTCACGTTAGAGTAGTTATGGTTAATCATTATATTTTAAAATCTGGTCCTGATTTGATAGTACATGATTTTAACGTTACTGACTGTTTGCGTATTTTCATTAATGAGATCTATGATGAAATTTGTTACAAAAGTATAACTGGCGCAGCCCAAGATGAAGGGACAGTTACTATACCCTCGACCAGCAATAACCCAACCCCAGGTGAAGAGAGAAGGCCCAGGTCATCCACCACCGCTGACCAAGCCTCAGGTGAAGAGAGAAGGCCCAGACCATTCACCAGCACTGGCCTAGCCCCAGGTGAAGAAAGAAGGCCCAGGTCGTCCACCACCGCTGACCAAGCCCCAGGTGAAGAGAGCCATGATTAAATATAAATAACTTGATTTGGGCCTGAGGCAGGGCACATTTATCAACCATGTAAAACATCCCCTTTGGAAGCCAAGAGAAAGAGGTGGTGGAATGTCTGGTGTGCATCATCCAGTCACTTGCAGAGAGAAATCTGGGTGTCTGAATCCCTGCCCAAAAAAGCCAGCTATTTGAAGGAGGTTGATCGTCTTGTTTGACCCAGTCATGGAGCATTATCTAGCAAGGATAAAAGACGGAAAGATGACATGACCCACGCATTGGAAAGATCATTCAAAACGAGCTTATTCAGGTAATAAGTGACAAATTGATGGAGGCAAAAGTACCACTATCATTGCCCCTTCGACATCAGCTATCAGGAACAAATGTCAATTGTAGTTGGAACTTAGCCTTACATCCGAAGACTAGAGTAAAGGAGTGATTCCTGTGGTATGTGGTTTTCAGGACAACTGGACAACCTGTCTAAAATGTTACTAGAGAAATGAGGTGAGCGACTCATTACATTTCAAGTCAATGCAAAGGACAATGCAAAGGATAATCTTATGATAATGGAGCTAAAACGAAGGGGAGGTTTTGAGGTGTCCAAGTCATACTGCTCCAGAAAAGAGCCATGTTTGAACCATGTGGAGCACACACACATTAAACTTGTGATGGTGGAGCACACAAGGCTTTTAAGGGATGCAACGCGTTACTTGGGACATGCTAAACGTGATTCAGATATTTGACCTGACCTCTTAAGATGCAACACAACCGAATGTATTTAAGTTTCGTCATGAAAAGTAATTGCGTTGCACTTCAATTCATAATTACGATTGACAGGCAGCACATTTTAGTTAATTGGTTGTTAATTGGCAATTTCAATTTGAATACAAATTGTCTCGAATGAGACTGATCTGGCCGTAGATGGGCGAGTTGTCAACCAATGGTTGAGGTAGTAGGGGGCCCCCAAACCAACTTCTGCTTAGAACCCCTTCTATCAACCTTCACTATTATAAAACAACAACAACATGACAATCGTATCTGTCATATTAGATGTGAGGGGAAACTGGGAAAGAAGAAAAAAAAACCTATATAAATTAACTTTAGGAAGATAAAAATGCTGCTGTTTATATGCCATTCAGTTTCACTATCAAAAGAGCATACTAATGACAAATTACATAAATGGTAATGACAAGGTGAAATTCTGGAGTCTGTCATGAAAGGTGATGATAGGACCTCTCAAATCGACTAAGCTAACTGAAATGCATCAACTATGCCATGTCGCCATACTGTTTCCCTAAGTTTTATGACAGCGTAAAGCAGTTGTCATAGACCATCATGACATTCTAGGTCAAGTGTTGATAGGTTAAGTCAAGCTAATGACATTGATATGTAGGCTTTATGAAGGTAATTTCAAAGTGTTACAAATACAATTAATCTCAGCTTGCTACCTAGAAATAATTTGCCTTTCAAGGCCTTCAACATTCAAGTCTGTGAAAAAATAGTATTACTTAAAAACAAAAGTGACAGGGCAGGAAAATTTGACCTGACCAGTTGAACTTGAACAAAGCTGTTTTGTGAAACATTAAGACCGTTAAAAGTCTGTTCTCTCTTTTAAATAAAAAACGATTTAACCAAACCCTGCAAGAAGATATTTGTCTTCAGGTTAATTCCAGTTAGATGTAGCCTTGCCCTGGGTTTAGTCCATGTGCTGATTAGAAATTGCTTCATGGATTACTAAAGAAGACTAAAAGGCCTTTCAAAATAGTGGGCTTAGCTCAAAGTTCATCTTACCTAAAGTTCTGAGATGAGTAGTTTTGACAGCAGTGTGGAATGGTCTCCACAGTCCGTTTCTTCCGGGCATGATAACAGCCAGTGCAGATAAACATAAAAGAGAGGTCATCACCTTACATATTTAAAATTCAAGCTGAGGGATTCCTCCTGCTTGCTTTCTGACGATTGGTCTCCAGACATCCACCAGGCTGAATGTTAGCAGCATGTTATATTCTGTGTCGGGAAATTAGGGGAATGTACTCTCATTTCTCTCTGGGGAGCGTTTCACTAACGTTTCCTGAACCAAGTTGCCAGGCACCACAACATAAATATTCAGCATGTGACAGGTTATTGTTTAGAATGTTCTCATTTTAATGCCAGTGCATTGAGATTGCAGTACAACCAACATAAATGTTAAAAAAATTTTGATGTTCACTAAAACAAACCAAAAGAATTATTTTTACATTTTGTGGAAGCAAATAATGACAATATGAGGACAAAAAATTGTTCAGTTCCCTTTGTTTCGAGGTGATTGTCAATGTCATGCAAACATCAAAAAAGAAACAATAACTCCCAGCTGCCTGCATGTAACAAAACACAGACACACCATCTCACAGTTCCCCCTCCCAGCTTCATTGGCACTCTTTTTAAATCCCATTTCATTGTGCACATTGTGCATAATTAGTCAAACCACACTCAGGTGCACAACGAGGTCCTGGCTGCCAGTCATGGGGCGTGGCTCATGGCAGCATGCCATTGCACTAACACCTAATTTACGTAGAAGTTCTTTAAGAATAACGAGGGTCGAAACAGTCACTACGGTCTGGCAGTGTAGTTGATCAAGTGTTGCCAGCCAGGTAGGACACAAATGGCCTGAATCAAGAAGAACGTTCAGCAGCCTCCCTCTTCCTTCTCACAACCATTCTCATGGTGGTTCTTGAGCAACCATTTTCATAGTGTTGTGGTGATTTACAAAATAGCCCTCATTGTGAATGGAAAATTGTATGATTTAATTATTTTAGAAAGTCTGTATTTTTTTAGATTGATTGTAACAGATACTGTCCATACAGTGAAAAACAGAACAGTGAGTAAAATTGAGATTGAGTTTTCCAACCATAGCAATTACTTGATCAATTTTGGGGAATTACGACAGATTTATGTGTTTTTTACCTTGCTTGTTTCAGGTTTGACACACTTCTCACTGGTTATGCGACCAAAGTATTGTAATTCTAACTATTTTTCTCTATTAAACTTAAGTCCTGACTCCTGGATAGTTTTCAGTGTGGCTTGCAGGCGACTGTCATGCTCAGCTTGGTCCTTTCTGTACACAAGCATATCATCCATTACCACTGCTGTGCCCTCACGTCCCCCCAGGAGCCGACTCTCCCTTTGAAAGATTTCCGGAGCTGACGTGATCCCAAATGGCACCCTGTTAAAACAGAACAGGCCAACAGGGGTGACAGATGAGCTTAGGGTCACACAGCTCGGGTCCAGAGGAATTTACCAGAAGCCAGAGGAGGCGTCCAGCATTGAAAAGATGCCCGTTCCAGATAACTTGGGAGTAATGTCCTTGAGCGTAGGAAGCATATACATTTCACACTTAACTGCCCTGTTGAGCTGCTTTTCGTCCACACAAATCCTAAGCTCGCTATCTTTGTCCTCCTTCACCACCAGTCCCACTGGAGAATACCACTCTGTGGGTTCCATTACTTTTGTGATGATGTCTAGAGACTGCATTCTCTTAAGCTCTTCTTCCACCTTTGGGAGGGAACTTAAGCTCATACTTAACTGGCTAAAGTCCCAAAAACATCAATTTAAATTTTGTCAGCTCCAAAAGGTCCATTTTGCTGCGGAACAGCAAATTATTTCCATAGGGGTCCCTCTAAAACAAAAATCCTAAATTGATGTACGTCCCCTTTCCTTTCAGTATTTTCCCATGAAGTTCCCAGGGCGTTTCACATTTCCACCCGGAATTCTCACGTCAATGCCTGTCCGAGCCAGCTGGGGACACAGTGGTTGGCTCCGGTAAGTATACCGTGGCATAATGATAATATCTGCACCAGTGTCAATTTTAAACTTCACTGCCCTGCTGTACATTAGTAGGTTAATTTGCCACATTCTGTCTGAATCAGATGCATTCAGGACGGATCAAAGAACAAAGGCCCCATTGCTTTTCAGTTGTTCATCCATCACTCTTTCCTTTAGTTTTACATGCAACTGCAAAGTGTCCCAGTCTGCTGCACTTCCTGCCCCATTTGTTACGTGCAGGACAACCATGCTACCTGTGCGAGCAGCTACAGTCCGAGCAAGCTGCCCCTTGTTAACTGTCATTGTGCTCAGCTTTGCTGTATTGCTTCCCATCATTGTAACATTTAGCATTTCGTTTATGTTTGAGCACTGATTATTACTTTTCTGTCAATGAATTTTTTTTTTATTTTTATTAATTCTGAGTAACGGGCCGTTCGTACTGCTGTTTCTGATGTTAGCTGTGCTTCCATTTGCAGTGTGTCAAATCTCTGTCCGCAAGCCCAATTACGATTCCTCTTTCAGAGCACCAGTTTAGATGCTTTGTGAGTGTTGGTGAAAGAGTGCTCGTTTCTGGATTACATTTCTCTGTGACACAAAGTGTGAAACTTTCTAATCACATCATAATTATTGGCATGAGCTGCCCCTCCAAAAGTAAACAACTCATAGCTAGACTCTGCATTCCTGCTCATCGCGGGAATTAAGGATTAGACTTGCTCCTCACCTCCTTCTGTTGAACTTAGTGGCTATTCGAAACCAGGAACACTGTTGAATCCACACTGGTCACAACGCAAGCTGTGCTTATTCAAAAACCTCTAGTGGGTTAAACTTTGTGTCTTTATGTCCGTATGAATCCCTTGTGGGTGAAGTTTAATTATTCTGACACTATGTCCTGGTAATGAACGATGGTCATTCTGATTAAACTCCTTTTATGTATAATAACTCTTTTATAGTTGCCACACACATTTGTCACCACCCTGAAATTTCATGCAACCAGGTAACACTATTTCAATTGGCGCATCACATAACAGCAGCCATTTTCAAGAACACAACTGTCAACAGTGTAATGGGATACGACACTTTGGAGGCAAATGTCCAGTCATTGTGCGGCTAGCCATTACAACTTCATGCCGCAGCTGGGATTCACATGAGGTCAGCTTTTAGTCTCCAACAACATGTGACTGTAACAAATCTATTGTCTGTGAAGGCTCTGTTACTACAAACCTGACCAAAACTGCAGAGCTGACTCAGTTATATGCAATGTGGCAGAACTGGGCTGTACAAGAAAGATAGGGATCATTTCAGCTAAGAAAATTTAGCTTGTCTAAAACTCCCTTTTCTTGGGCTATCAACAATAACCCAGATTAGTAGGTTGTATCCTCTAGACAATTCCTTGAGTATCTGGTCTCTCTCTGTGGAGCCCCTCATCGGTTGGTCTTCTGAATTGGGTTTTAAGGGAAGAACCGTTCTGTTGTTGATGTGGTTTTCCACTAGTTCTGCAGCACATCCTCTATTAATTCCTGGCAGAGCGTCTGAGGCTATTCACTTATATTAAATGATATTCCACAGGCATACTAAATTACAACATAAAATTCAGACATAATGTTCATGCTGCAGCAGTCTAACCTCCACAGCCCACTAATCTTGATGATAAGGAAATAAAATGTAAACTCCAGCCCTTTACATCCCTTACCTTTTCTTGAACGACTGACATCTTCTGAATTGGCTCTAGTAATACAGTTTAGTAAAAGAATAAGTTATTTATTCAGATTTTAACATGGTAGGAACAGTTCTGTTTATACTCCTGTGAAATTATTTTTTATGATTCACACAAATAATTATTTGTTTATGCACCTTGAAATATCCAAATCCAATTTAATATACAATTGAAACATGGAAGCGTGTATAACGGCGAAAAAAAGAGGATCCTGCAGAGTTATCACCAGTATTAATGTTTCCAAATACAATTGCAGGTTATGGTAGCGGTGGAACTTTTTCTGTCTAATAAGTAGGAGGATAATGGAGAATAAAACTGTAGATTAAGCTGCTAATTCTTATTTTTTGAATGAGCATACATCCTAATGTTAAGGTTAACTGACTGTACTATGGACTTATTTTAGAGCCACATCTTTATATAGTGTTTGTAATGTATCCACATGTATCCACATATTTCCAATAGCATTGTCTTTTTTTAACATGCTAGTAATGTTAATTAAATTAATATGTGTATTGTAACAAACAAGGTGGCTATAAGAATAAAATCCAGGTTTCCCAGATCCAAGCTCAAGCTATGTGTAGGATTACAGACTGGTAAATTAACTATACAACACTCCTAATCTGAAATGCTAAAGGTATTAATTGAGTTGTTCTCAATGCATGATGCAATGAAGTTAAATTGATGTACTGAAAAATGCATTGGCATAGTTCCTTGAATAGGGTAAGAATTATGTTTTGCCCAATTTAGCCTACTAATCATTTGTATCCCTACACAGAATTCAGTTGACGGCCAGATCTGGGTTACACAAAATGGAATCTGTGCATAATTTGACTAATATGCTAATATTAATGCTTTAATTTATTAATTTATTTTGTTTTGTGGCATCGACAGATTCTTTCCTTTTTTTCTTTCAACTCATGGCAGTCCTATCCTGCTCCTTTAACACAATGTTAAAGGATTTGTCTAGATGAAGATTTTTGCATTATATAAACATCATCTAAACACTAACTTTTAAGTCTTGGAAAGATACTTCCGGACAATTATATCTATCCTCTGGGCAACTCATACATCAGAAAATAAAACTCATGGTGACTAGATAAGAGTGGTTTTGTCAGCAACTGGATGAATCAAAGGTTTACTTATTGCTCTTCTGCTGTTTAACCAGGTACTTTAGCTGAGAAGCATTACATACAGGCTCTTTTTTATATACTTTATGCCAGAAAAATCTGACTTCAGTATCTGTACACTCAGTTTTGAAATATGCTCTCTGTTGTTAATTCTGTTCTAACATAACATTTTATGTATATAAACTTTTTTAATAATATATAATTATATATTATATATTCAAATTGTTTAACATTTTAGTTCACACATATATTTACATTGTTTTTACACATTTGATTAATATGCATCACTTATAATATCCTCTACCACTTAAATGATAAATACTTGAGTAATAGTGGTGCGTGGAGTCTAGTTAAGTCTAGTTGTAGAGCCTTATTTGTGGACACATTTTTGACCTCAGACATGCCTCTTTGTGAGTTTGTTACCTGGAAGCCTTCCCTTATTGAACAGTATGCATGTTCTATGCTTGAAATAATGCCTGTCAATAGTATTATAATAATAGAAGTAGTGATGTGCGGATCCTTTGACACATGTCCAAGCATGACCATGACTCCTTTAATAATGTCCCTATAGCTAACTATAGCTTGGTCATTAAGTGGGTCATGATCTTGCAGCATCTTCAACCACTATTTCAATTATGCCTATCTGGATTAGAGAGCCATAATAGAATGTTAAACAGGCAGGGTCTGATTGAAGCCAGTATTTATAATTGTGTAGGTAATGTCAGGAATGACAAGGCTACTATTTCTGTGTTAAGTTCTTTTTTAAATGCAGTTCAATTGGATTTCACTGTGCACCTTCTTCACAGTATCTCTGATTTATAGCATTGCTCAGATAACAAGTTAAACAGCACTTTAAGAATTTTTTGTGTACAATGCCAAAGCACAAGGCTATTGTAAATCTGGGGCCCGAGGATTTATATTTCATCAAAGGAACTAATGAAATTGGTGAAATAAAACATAGAACAAGTATTATATTACAATATACTTGCTTTTCTGTATTTTTCAACAGAAAGAAACTGATTACTTCCCAATATTTCTACGAAGTACCTAGAAAACATTTACGTCTCATCTTGCACTGCTTAGCGATTTGTAGAGGGTTGAAAAATATTGTTGCTTAGTAACCTCTGTACACAAACTCCTCGACTTAGGCCTACTTCTAGCTGGCTGCTTCAATTTATGTATGAATTGAATTACACCTGACTAACAAAAGTAACTGCATCCAATTGGAGACTTCCCGACAAGTAGTGAGCATCACAACCAACTTAAACACATTTAAACCCAGCTGCCTCCACAGGGCAGCAATACCAAAATAATTTTGTATGACTAATGTTGGCACATTAGCTAACTTGCTAGCTGGTCATGGTTAATTTGATAATAAGGTTTAAAAACACAACATGCCAACAGAGTAAATCAGTGGCTTATCTTGAGATATATCTTAATGTTGAGTCTAGGTTAGCTAGCAATGGTTAGCTAATGATTGCTAACGTTTGGTTTTCAAATAAATCACTGCTAATGGAATTTGAAAAGGTCTTTTAACCGTATTATATTTTTACAATAATTTAGATAGTCATTGGCTCTCTGAGTTTCTGTAACATTCTGTAAATGTATATCCAATCACAGTGCTCCTGGTTTATACCCCAATTCAAGAGGGGTAAAACATATGGGAGAATCCTGCTTTACATTGTGGCTAAAGGCGGGCAGATTTAAGGATATTTGCACTTAACTCGACCATGTGGGCCAGCGTGGGTTTGAAAATGCACAAAACACTTTGGAGCAAAAACAGTGTGCAGTTACTCTTCTGTTCTTTAATAATATTTCACTCAACCGAAAATAATAAGCCCAAGGCACAGACACAAAAATTAGACCCAGCCCAAAACTTGGCATCA
>JAOVYW010008589.1:0-17614 GCA_025775045.1 Hiodon tergisus
TATACACACACACACACACATACGTACACACATAGCCGGGTGATAAAGGGAAAAACCTACTGTCAGGGGTCCGGAAGTTCTGTTATGCTGTGGGGGGCATTTTCCTGGCATGGTTTGGTCCACTTGTCCCCTTAGAGGGAAGTGTCACTGCAAATCATGACCAAGTTATTCAGAGTGATCACCTTTATCCCATGGTGAAACATTTCTATCCTGATGGGACTGGTCTCTTCCCCATGACAATGCCATGACAAAAGGGGTCACTGAATAGTTTTGATGAGTGTGAAAATTATGTGAATCCTATGCTATGGCCTTTGCAGTCACCAGATCTCAACCTCTCAACCCAATTGGACACCTATGGGTGAGTTTGGGCAGCGCTCTCCAATACCATCATCAAAACACCAAATCAGGGAATATCTATTGGAAGAATTGAGTTCCATCTCTCCAGTTGAGTTCCAGAACTCTTAGAACCTTACTGACACACTTCATGTAGGTTTTTCCTTTAATTTTTCACCCATCTGTATATATGTAATTACCAGTAATTTACTTGTATAGGATGACATATTTGAGGGCAATGGTGGGCTTAAAAGGGTATCTATCTCTTAAACAGATTACCTTTTTTTCGAAAGTAAATGTAAATCATTTATAGTGAACTGTTTCAACCTGTATTTTGTTTTCCAAATATATAATTTTTCAATTCAGTCAATGTATAAAAATACAATTCCAAAAAACAATTGAAATCTTGTGAACTTATTGTGTTTGAAGGAAAACATAGCTAACTGCCTGTGTCCCTATGGGAAATTGAAATTGAGTTTAGAAAAAGAAATTGATTGTAATTATGAGGAAAACTAACGCCATGCAGCTACATTCAGAATATTTTATCTGAAGCATGCCACCTTTTATTAGATATATACTTCTTTTTTTTTTTACAAATAAATTTACACATACATAAAAAAAAGAAGATTTATGATATTTAACAGGCGCTTAGAGGTGGTAAGAAATCATTTATGCGAGTGTACTGCAGACATGAGAAGTCTTGTTCTATGGATAGTTATGAATACAACCAACGAAACATATGGATTGGCCAGATTCATGCCTGCCAGCCCCCAGATTATTTATCTTGTCCACCATTACAGACGAGTACCCAAGTCGTAATTTCTACTGGCAATCGAAAAATCTTGACCTCTGTATGACAGCAGTTGAATGATTGTTTTTGTTATTAGGCTTAGTCCTTTTTATTTATAGCTCACTGGACCATGTTGAGAGGATTGAAATTTTCACCACACATGGGGCTTCGTAATGTTTTGAGCACAAAGATGAGAGGCTTTCCCGAAGTACATAGCTGTTGATTTTAGGACTGTGTGTTTGGGCTGCATCTTTGTGCGAATGTCTTGGCAGAAATACGCAGGGTGTATGTTGACCCTTTGCTAAACTTAACCCACTTTATTTACTTTTTCTAAATTGATCATGCTTTCACCTATCCCAACATGGCTAACGTTGCCTTCGTCCAGCTGAGCCAGCTACAGAAAAGTAAAATTTATTGCGTGACAGTCAACTTATTTCTTTATTATTCGATTCAGGGCTACAAACATGACATTTTTTATATCAGGGAACACTGAATAAAAGAAGCAGAAAACTGAGGCATAGCGTGCTGCTCAAAGCATAACTGAGAGAAACCACCCCTGCTTTCAATCAAAAAGAGGATATAATTAAGACGAATCAATAATAGTGTTCCTGCACTGCTGGGTAGGTTTAAATTTAAAAGTATATATAGACTGTACAGCTACATTAATGTAACTCCTGGAAAATTATTTAATTTTTATGTCTCCAAATGGGGCTTGTAATATAAATGTCCATTTCCTTACTGCAGGCAAATTTGTGGACCATATTACCTGGTAAGCTGCTAACACATGAACAAAATCCAACAATTCATGTTGCCAAGTTTTATGTCCTCACCCAGTTTTGAATTTTCAACCAGGTTATGGCAGTGGTGTTGGCCCATTGAAGGTCACCAGATACACTAGGAAAAATCTCTTAAGGCCCCCCCATAGTGTATCTGATTTATCGAATTGTTCATTGTACTGAAGAACTTAAGCAATTAAATAAATAACTGGATTACTTGAGGGTCACCAAAAACTTTTTTTGAAACCGCTATCGCCCTCAGTCCTGTAACAAAAGGGCTGAGGCACAACGCAACTCGGTTCTTTTTTTGTTTTTATTTCATTTTGTTTTGAATAAAGGTTGTAAATTGACACTCCATGTTCCTGTGTCTGATCACTTCCGGACAAGAAGGACACTTCTGAGCACTCAGAACGTTGCATCTGTTAATGGATAACGGGTGGCCAATCCTATCCCACTACCCAATCCTGTTCCGCTGTGTACGCAGGTTATTGTTCCACCATGCCTTGTTGTATTTTTATTGTTTATCCTCATTACAATATTGTTTAAGATGGGTAAGCACTGTACTAATTTGTTAATAATTGAACCATATTCAAATGTATTTAAAATTTAGAAATTATTATTCTTGGGGGTGGATTTTCACTCGGTCCTAATAAAATCGATAAACACGTCACGTTTTAGCATTCACCTTCTTCACCTTGCCATAGGTTCCTCCAAGCCAAGTGTCAAAATATTTCATACTGAGCACATTGCAGGCCTCACTGCTCCGTATAGGAGGGTCTGCACCAACTGGAGAATAGACACCTGGCTCTCAAAGCAATGCTAGCTTGCTAGTGGCCATGTGCCGAGTGGAATCGATGTTTGCCAGTTGCTAAGAAAAACCTACGTTGACTTGTGCTCATAACATGATCCAGAGCCTAGATGTGATTCTGATCCAAAGGGCACAGTTTGCTGTCAAGCAAGGGGCTTTATTGGTTAACTCTCTAGGGACCCCCAAGACAAACCTGTCACTGTCTGCAGCAGACTCATATTCAACACCTTATCATTTATGGGTATAACCATAGGATTTTCTTGTGATTTGTTCATTTGACCCCCCTTTTTGTCACAAGATATGTATTTTACTGGAATCCATTTCAGATATACATTTTTCATCACGCACAAAAAAAAAAGTGTGTTGAAGAATGCTATCACCTGTTTTCTGTGATTTGGGGAAATACATTTTTAAGGAGGACAAACCATCCAATGAGCCAAATAATTTTGAGTGGCCTTAGTGTTTGTTAAGCGGGTGGAGGCTTACACACTTGTAGTCTAGACAGACAAAGTGATCATGAACCTTTGCTGTTTTGAAATACTACAAGCAAAGACTTTTATCATGAAACAGCTTATTGGGGACTGTCAAATAAACATCTGACATTACACATGAAACTACAGTATAGGGGCTATTAACAAATTAACCATACCACCAGTGTCTGGTGTAGTATATCAGTATCTGTATATCCATAGTGAACTCTGTCTAAACTCCGCCAGTCATACTTTTCACATCTGCTGGCACGAGACTGCTCTGCCCTTTCAGGGGGTTTAGGCCAAGGTTTCACAATAACTGCTGCTGTGTCAGACTATGTCTCTGTGACCGTTTTCTGCTCTTCCACAATGACGTTATGATAATGATCAGATCCCAAGACCAGCACCCATTCCTGTGCAGTGCCAGGATGCTACAAGCTACAAGGGAGAGGAGAAATGACAATCCACATCCGTCACAATACTGGATAGGAAACCACTGCAGCTGCGAATTCCTAGTCAAACAGATTCGGATACTACTACGTGTGTGCCTCCCGCTGGCTGAACAAATCTATGCTTTGTGCATTTTCTCTCTCCTTTCTCAATCAATCAATCTAATAGTATTTGTTATACCACATGTTTACAAATTGAATGTCACAAAGCGGTGAACAGATTGCATTTTCCAGAGGGAATAAAAAAAAAAAACTTATGGAAAAAAGTGGAAAGTTATTATCTGACTCCAGAGCCAAAGGAGAGAACTCGATTACGGTAGAGCCACAGTTTGTTCAATGAAGAGCTGAGTTAGCTCAGTGGCTGCAGCATTATGTGGAAGGCTGGAGGGATAGCCATCAGTCCATCACAGGGGGTTTAATCTCTGTTCCTTACTCCTGCTGTCAGCACTTCACTGGAGAAGAACCTCACATGAGCTTGATCCAAGCGAGAATAAACTATGGCAGCATATAAGTAAAACTATATGGAGAGATGTTAGGGAAAGAAACCTAACTATGACTGTGGCTGAGATCTTCCCACCCCTAAGAACAGGGCCAGACCAACGGGGCTAGTCCTACTAATAGTGAAGTGACAGCGAGGAAAGCTCTCTGCACCTGAAAGAATAAACGGCCAACTCATGTGGCTCTTGTGTTGATATGGAACAGACTGAAAAACAATACGTTATGTTTTAAGCCACTGTGTAGCTCCAAAATAAAGTATGTGAATGTCTTTGACAGCAAGCGGACTCTTTATCTCGTCTATAACTCAAAAGCTGGGAAATCTATAATGCCAAAGCTGGGAAATCCGTAATGACAAGTAGCAGGGTGGTTTAACTTGTCTGGTTTGCAACAAACAGTATGGTCAGCAATTAAAATAGCAGTACTTGGGTCGTAGGCTTGAGTAAGGAGCTAATCCTAATCCTAATCCTAACCCTAAACCAAGGTACTTGAAAGTCTTCAGTAGACAAACCAGCTTTTTTTTTTTTTTTTTTTTAATGACTTATTACCACAATTTTACAAATGCAGGACAATGTTTTACGCAAGATTGTTTCCTTATACTGCTTTAACATGCAATTGTATTTAATGACAATAGAGCAAAAAATAATGCCTGGTGGTGGGTGATCCACCTTCCACCATCAGCTGTTGGCAGACTAAAGCTCGGAGGAGGGGCGCCCAGGTTCCTCACAGAGCTTCTTGTTTATCCAGGAGCTGATTTAAGACCATCTTAAAATTTAAGACCCCAAAAAATTGAGACTTCTTTCCCTAACAGAGTCAATCTCTTCACAGAAAAACGTCAAGCTTTACACATGGACACTCAAAGAGCTGTGACAGGGGAAGGCTGGCTGTGCTGACTCTCTCTAATTCACTGTTGCTGCTGGATGTCAGCACGCCACTTAAGTCCCACTTCTGTCGGTTCCTGTTGTTGAAAGCAGATCAGCTCAGCCGCCTCCACATTCCCCTAGTCTTCAAATCCCTCTCCTCCCGGCCACTTGGCCGGCCTCACAGCGTCAGCAATTGGATAGACTCTATTTTACAGTTTTTAAAAATGTTTTATCTTTTAACGTGACATAGAAGTTTGACTAAAATACAGTATAGCAGTAGATTATCCGTAGCTGATATCCAAGCACTGAGAAATACTCCCTGCATTTTAAACAAACTGTTTTTACATGAGTTGTACCTAGACATTACGCATCAGTGGATTTGGGGCTCTTTAGATGTCATGCACTTTCATCTCAAATTTCAACAAAATTGAATAATCTAGTATTTTTTATATCTGCTTCCTTAGGAGCATATAACTACTGCCAAAAGAAGAGTTCCAATTTGTTGAAGTAAAACACATTGGCCATTGCACTCACTAGTAGGTTATACTTATGCAATTCAGAATCTCATAATTTTCTTTATATCTAGAGAAATAATTGCAAACATTTGTATCGTTTTATTATTATTATTGTGATTTTAAACTGCATATTTATCACTAAGCACAGTGTTCTTGTGTGTAAGAAAGCTGTAAGCTGTTCTTTCTAGCTATGGTCAACTTGGTTTTTTTGTAGTCGTAGAGATAAACTACAGCAATGATATTCTCTTGCACTGGGACCCTTGTATTAAATCATCTGCAGGTTCCATCCTGATAAATCAGCATGGAAGAGAGGGAGAGGAACCCAAGTTCAAACGTTCACCTTAATATAACCTAACATGGCCTGATTTCAATCTATTGCTTGCATTGTATGTTACGTTGTATGTCAAAGGGTTTGGGCGGAGAGAGAGAATGAAATCTAAATTGGATCACAGGACCTTTCCTACTTTCTGGCTGGTTTTAAGTGCTGGCCGGGGGTAGCTGCATTGAATGGAGATTCCATGCGTCCGGAGCAATCCGTCTGCTTTCTCTCGCGAGCACATTTCCATGGAGAGGAGATGGAGAGCGGGAGAAAGATGTGACGGTGAGTGGGGATTAAATGGATAGGACAGAAGGGGAAAAAGATAAGGAGAGAGTAGGAATTTTTTTGATGTGCTAAAAATATGATTCTGATACCGGTTTTGTTTACTATTAGCATGACATCGTAGACACTTGCATGTGTTGCAAGTGTGTCACTGGTTTGTGTCACTTATTATGGTAATAAAATGTAAAAACACTTATAAATTCCTTTTATGAACTAAAAAACTCTATAAAATCTACTTCTAAACTCACTTTTCTCATGTTTGAGAGAAGTGCGTTAGCATTGGAACCGTATTTAGGGACTTAGACCTTTTTGGGCTGTAGCGCCGTGGTTACAAGGTAAGTGAATTGCCTCCTCAAAACAACATGACTCTGATGCACAGAAAAATGCCAAATACGGAATAAAGGGGGGGGGGGGGAGACAGGAGACATGGGCGTTCCATCCCACCCAGCGAGGTGGGGATTGAGAGGCTCTGCCTACAGGCTCTGCAGGGCTTTCTGCAGGAAAGACAAAGTCCAAGTGAGTGGAGACGATTTGTGGGTGACTGTCTGGATCGCTGGTTTTAAATTTTCCTAAATGAAGGACATACATGCCCCACGACAAAGGATTGCTGTGGTGTAAAACCATGCAAAACCGATAACACTGCCGTTTGGGCAGTCCCAAAAGTTTAGCCAGTTTTTCAGGGTGGGTTGAGATAGTAGGAATATTTATTTTCATGCTTGAGACAAACCAAGCAACCACTTAGTCAGAACGTTTACAATGATGTTGATGAAAGCTGTATCAGTCTTCCAATCAATGCTAAACCTCCCGTATCATCTGGGGGGCCTGTAACAGCATCTATTCATAAATGTTGGCCTGCAGCCACGCCGCCTCCGTAAAGGAGAAAAAGGAGACAACAGGCGAGTTAAGAAGTTTGGATGTGTGAGTAGTTGATTCCAGTGGGTAAAGGAAGTGTTGATAAAATGCACTTTTTGGCATGGTAATCATTTGGCCAGCAATGGAGGCGCAGAAGTTGTCATGGTCTCCTAACAAACTGATCATAGATGAGCTTGGGATACTGTAGACTGGGAGGGCTGAAGTGCCTGAGACCTTGCAGCTACACGTGTCCGGGGAGCACAACGATTTGCCCAGCAACAATTGTTCCCCGGCAATCGTTACCCTTGAAGAATCAGCCCCCACGACAATTGGTCCCAGAGACTCTGTACTTCCGCATCCTCCCCGGGGGTAGGCCATTCCATTGTGTGTGAATATAAGCAAAGAAATGATTGGTGATTCCAAAATTTAAAGTGAAAGAAAAAAACTGCTGTCTGCAGTTATGTATGTGCAAAAAAATATATATATATATTATAATAAATTACGAAGTAGAAAACCGAGGAATGTATCAGAAAGACCAAATACAACACCAAAGGACAACTGAAAGCATTGCCCCCTGGACATCTATGGTTTGCCTGTCTAAATTATTGGCAGGAATTGGGGAGAATGGAATGAATGCTTTTGGCAACCCGGTGTCCAGGTGATGCTCACCTTGACATTTCCTCCAATCAAGCCGGACAGATCCGTTTCCATGGAAACCTTAGTGGTGGCAAAAGACCATTTGGCCCTCTGCTGCGTCTTGCATAAATGTTGCTGAGATACACAAGAGTGGGAGGAAGGTCGGGTACCATGCAGTGGAACTGAGTGACAATACGATTCTGCCGCCTACGATCCAAAGAGGTTCTGCAGACCCTCTGGTCCTATATCATCCCATTCAACTCTGCTTAGTGGGATGTTAAAAGAAGATCAATAATTGGATCATAAATCTACTAAAGCAAAGGTGACTCACAGCACATTCATGAAACGACTAAGAGACCGTGTATGAGAACGTGTAAGGTCATTCTACTGCGGTGTGATGCTGGACATGATGGATGACCCTCCATCTGGAGAGATGATGCATTACTGTAATCTGAACAAATGCGCAGATAGATAAATACGGGGTAGTAAAAACAAAGAGTTAAAGTAATAGATAACGCATTATTTTACTTTACATTTACTTGTCTGACTAGTTGATACATTATCCAGAGCTGCTTCCATAACTTCCACGACCATTTATACATCTAGATATTTACGAAAGCAATCCAGATTTTAAAAAAAACTTTTACTATTACAACTACTACTGTTGGGCCACACGAATACAAGCTGGCTTTGTGAAGTAAGTGCAGTTCCTGCTAGTCACACCGATCTGTCACCAACACTGGTCAGCACAGACTGCGACTCGGCGCTCCATGGTAGAGCGGATATGTACAGCATTCACAGTATCTCCAACCACCTGGTTTCTATTCCCTGAGACTTCTATGCTCTTACGTGTGTAAGAGGCACACAGGCGGAAGAACAAGATGTGCTGCTCAGGTTTAGATGAGTATTAGGGTAGATGTCGGATTTAGGGTATTAGGGTAGATGAAGAGATTTAAGGAACAAAATGTTGGGATTGGTAAAAGTACATAAACCATTGACATAATAACAATACAGGACTCTGTGATTCATCAAAAAAAAAAAAAAACGTGTTATTTTATTTTATTTGGTAATTTTTATAAACTTCATCAAAACTCGTAGTTGCTGTAATGAAACAGTATAATAATCAATCCGACAAATTTAGTTGCTGATGGGGTCGTTATGACTATGACATTTTTAGAATGCACACGCAGCTTTTACCTATTTTCCTGCAGAAGCATGAAGAATAATGCATGGTGGAGAGAAATGATCGGACCAGACTACACGTGCTTACGTGCCCTGTGTTTTACTCTCAATAAAACGACATACATCTTTAACTTGTTTCCCTGTTATCCAGGCCCAGCCTCCCAACCTAGCAGGCTTATTAAGGCATAAACGCATTTAGTCTCGACTACTGGCAGCAAGCAGTAACCTTGAGACAGCAGGAAGCTGCAGTGTTGGACCACATGTGCCCGGAAGCCAAGAATAACGTGTTCCAACGACAACCCAGTCTAGCCCGGACAGCCCTCAGCCAATCATTCCCTGGCGCTAAGGGCTCTCGAGTCAGATATGCAGATTCAAACACTAAAATCGGAATCACAGGGGTCAGCCTGCAATGAAAAAAACATTTTTTACAACCTTGGTTGAGATGCTGTTGGCATGGCAATGGAAACTTAACATGTTCTCTCAGGTCCCGTTCCCACAAAAATAATTATCTGAATTTTTTTAATATGATTTCTTTGGGGGGGAACAATAGCCTCATATATCTGAATATATTTGAAGCCAGACAAAATGTTTCCTCAGTTAGCGAATATAAACAGGAGCGCAAAAGTAAAGTTTTAAAAATAAAATAAACTTAAATAAACCTATTTTGACTGGAAATGAAAGCATTTGCCAACCATTTTTATGCTTATTCCATATATAAACTTATCTTATATAAAAGCTAGTCTGGGAAATACAGATGCCAAAAGACTAAAGGAATAAGGTGATAAGAATTTTTCAGTTATGAGCACTGCTACCTACCAGAAGGCAGGCGATGAGCTCGTGGGATTCATGGTCTTCAAGCTTGTTCAGAAGAAACAGTTTGTGTTGATTCGTAATAGGGGGAGCCGGCGTCAGGGAATGGCGATCTTTGTCCAAATATCTGCATGTCTCGCTTTTTTTTTTTCACACCGTTTTGTTGCACCAAAAGCACAATTTGCAGATCTTGCCTCAGGCATAGGATCTCCCACACCTCAAGGCATCCCTCTGAGAGAGCCGAAACACAATTGCAAGGGAAATGCAATGACACAAAGCCTTAGCTTGCTGCTGAGATGAAATACAGTGTTAGAATAGCATTGCAATATTATTCCCATTCGCTGCATTGTTACTAACGGGTTAGACTGCAATGAGATTCCAATTTGCCCGAGTCCAACTTTTACTCCGTGACGCCCACCTTTAGGATTCAGATGGAAGCGGTTTGTGTGCATTGTGGAGAGCAAGGATGCTGACAACTCCAAGGTTATGATTTTGAAAGTCTGTACAGATCACATTCATGTCCCTATTAACTGGTCCTTGAGTGTTATCCATTTCAGTGAAGGCTGTCTGAGCCGTCCTTGAAGACAGGAAGCTCTGCCAATTCCCAACTCAAAACATCTGTTTGCCAAGAAATGCCAGGAGGGGACAGAGATAACCTTGCTCTCATAATAAGAAATAATTTTGCTCCTTTTAGCATTATCGCTCTCCACTAGAAGAGTTGGGACATTGGTATGAGACTTATTGTGAACGGTTTATGTATCCTCCCTTCCTGGTTCATTAATATCTTCCTTGTACAGTTAATCCCACTGCCTTTACTGGGGTCAGAGATTAAATTTTCAGTCTTTCCCTTTTGGCTCTGGATTTTCTTTTCGTGTTTTTTTTTCCCCTCACAAAAACAGACTAGTGAAAACTACAGTGAAAATGCTATAACAAATAAACATTGAATAATTATGTTAGATTATATATTCAATATATATTGATTATATATACATGTATTTTGGATTTATATGCAATTGCTCTATGAACAGTTTGGGTTTCTCTGTACATTAATATATGCATACGCTGAATTCTCTCGTTTCATACTAAAATGTATTGAAAGCAACACTGCCATCTTGTGGATTAAAAAAAACTGCACCATGGTGAACACAAATATTTGATGACCCTTTCGTCTCACACAGACCCTATTTTATGCCAAACCTGTTACGGACACTTAACTCCCTGAATACAATTAAAAAGCAAAATAAATACAAAATTTTCTCATTGATCAAGTGTCCCTTGAGAAAATGAACTCAAACGGACTCATTATATACTAAAGCATAAAATTGGAGGAGGTCTGGAGAATTTTATCCAAAGATTTAATATAGAAGATTTCACTCATCATTGCACACACATTCAAACACTTATCATATATGTAAGAATTTTGAATTGTATTCATCACTAAATTGTTGAAAAAAGCAACAGAGTTGACCCTGTTGTAACAGCATTGACAAGAGTCACAGGTTTGCAGGGACGTTACCTCATATACTGGTGGCTGGGACACCCCCCCCCCCCATACCCCAAGGGCCCCCTCTCCCCACCTCATAGCAAAAAATAAATAAATAAATAACACAAATTTTAAAAAATGAATAAAGATTTTGGTGCACGAAAACCAGCGGCGACGATATCTAACGTGCATTACGGTCCGCCTCGAGCTCTGACCTTGCGGGAAGGCCTCTCCGGGCCGCCACTGCTAATCGTTACATTTAACATTTTAGTAATTTAGCAGACGCTCTATTCTAGAGTGACGTACAAAAGTGCCGTAGTTTAGGGGTTAATGTGTAATGAGAAACTGAGCTACCTTGCCCTAATGATGAACACTGTGAGAAGGTATAAAGACCTATGTTTTTGAAATTCAGAAATAATGATAATGCTAACTTGAGTTTGTTTAGGCTATTTGCAGAGCTTTTGTCATTTCTTTCGTGATATATTTTGCCCAGCAACAATCAACCTGCTCTCAGCCTTCTGGGCCAAACAAGTTCTAACCAAGCTCATCAGTGCTCTCCGACTGCCCGGTCTGTGTGTATTTTCTCCATGTCAGACACTCTTTCTCTAAACACTCTCTAGATCATCCCCTCTCTGGGTGGGCATTTGAATGCACACGTTGCTTTTCCACAGCAGTGAATGCTGTGTGGGTGGCTGTAAATACTACAATCACATAGTAAAATAAACTTCTGTATAGTTTTGCTTTCTATCTGTGATGATGATAAACAGACTATGTGGATTATTAGCAAGAACACATATCATGAGTAGTGAAACATACATATGAGGTGAAAATGATGCTAAAAGGACAGCATGTCAATCATTGAGTCTTTCAACCCTTTTTAGAAAGCAGCAAGGCTGATGGTAACCAAGAGTGTTGGCGTGTTGGGCTTCGATGCGGCCATTACTCCACATCATGTGGTCAGGAGCATGGGGCCACATGGTATGCATGAAAGAAGGAATTACACACACACACACACATATATATATATATATACATATATACACACAACATGTTGCCAAGATAAGCAGAAAAAGACAGAGGAGGCTTAGTTCTCTTTCTCCCATTCTGTATGACCCAAATTATGTCTTCTTGCAGATGATTTGAATTAAGGTATGGTCCACTGTTTTAGTTGGGTAGATTTGTTAAAGTAGCAGGGCTGACAGTAGATTGAGTGGTATGATCTTATCATGCACTCAGCTTTAAAATATATCGGCCAGGTAACAGAAACATCCCTGTTTGGGCTACTGATTTAATAACCAGACTTGTATGTGATTCAGTTCTCAACAGTCCTGTTGTACCCTTGACGTATCTTAATCTGTTATGTACAAATCCTAATTGTAATCTTAAACATAAATTGCAAAGTGAATAGTACAGCTGAGTTAAAGCCTAACTACCTCCCTAGGAATTAACGTCATGATTACACGGGAGTGGTGCTTCGCTGCCCGGTATGCGTTCTCTGCGGAATAGTTTACGAGCACCGTGTGTGACATTTACCGATTAATCATAGCCAACACAAGAAAAAAAAACCCGGGAAAATACGACTCGGTAACACTTCTATGTACCCCGTATTTATTTTAAAGAAATGCGTCTAGGGAAATGTAGGCCACAAGACAAGGACAGCTAAACTACACTTCCCTAGAAGCCGTTGTTTAACAGCAACACTGCTTTTGAAAGACTTCCTTAGTAAAGGAGGTTGGCTTCAATTTGGTAATGAGGCTGAAAACGGCGCTCGATTGCAGTCTTGTGACAGTGCTTCTCAGGACGGGTCTAACTTGTGAACATCTGAGCAAACGACACGTGTTTTTGAGCAGGAACCACAGACACTTGATTACTATGGCCGAGGAGGCGAAAAAACTTGCAGGTTACGCGGCTGTGGATAACCACGTTCAAGTGGGTAGTTAGCTACATACTGCGATTCGAATGCTGTGTGTGTGCGCGCGCGCCCGCGTTAGTTTTCTCTACAAATGCCGAACCTAGTAACATTAGGCTAATTATCTAACTTCGCCATGGTAGAGCGATAACTGATTCAACTCGGCGTGAAAATGCGGTGTGCATGGCTAGCTCGCTAAAGCACTCCACCACATTACACATTTACTACATTTAATATCCATCTACATGTTAATGTTATTTTTGTTTTACTGACTTAACATAGCAGTGACTTCGTTTATTCTTTACTGGATTATCAGTTTATCACTTTTTATCACTTTTTTTAAATCACTAGTTTTTGTGTATTCATTGTGCAAGTAAAACTGTAGATTTACATATGAAGCTTAGAATTGTCGCATATTTTTTTCATTTTATTCAACTCAAAATTTAAAAAGATCCGTCTTCAAGTTTAATAATCTCAATTTGTACTACGGGGTTTCCACTATGCGCGGCACCGATAGATTGGAGCCGTATTGCTCTTGAAACTAGTTGACCGAGAGTAAATTTGAGCAAACCAGGTCTCGTCTCGAATTGAGTGAGCTGCCAGAATGTATAGCAAATCTTCCAATAGTATTTCTGTTTATTTATTAATTTATTTTTATTAATAACTTTTTTTTATTGCTTGGAAGCAATATCTTTGCTGGTATTGTTTTACCCTAATGTAGAGTGAGATCTGCCGAGACTTCAGTGGGCTGCCGTTATCTGGTGGGGACCTTAGCACTTAAGGTCGTGATCAGTTAAACAGATGTTTGTGTTTCTTTTGAACTCGCAGAACAACCAGGCAGTGGGAGTTGGGAGCGGCTCTACTATTGTCTATGCGGTTGACCGACTGGGTAAGATTCTCTGGATGTGTGTCTTATGTGTAGTGAAGTGCGAGTTCTCTACGCACAGCGAGGTCACTGCTTAAAGTCGAAGACAAGCGTACGATTGGGTCATCAGTCTTTTGCCAATGAGCAAATGGTTTCACTTGTTGTGCCTCAAGTGGTTCGATTCTCAGTCGGGTCTTAAAATTTATCAAATTTAAATCTTGAAATAAAATTACGTAAACATAATATTTGTTCAGACCGTACAATGACCTTTGTATCCATGTAATGGGTCAGCCGTCTGGCCCCTGGAATTTCTGTTTGGTCTTAAATCCATAATTAACTTGACTAAAGCAGTTTTAGAGCGAAAGAAGGGAGTGACGTTTTAACATGCCTGTGGAAAAACAAAGCTGCCGTCTTGTGAACGTTGCAGCCGAAAGAGTGCGTCTGGAGAAGCTGAACGTGGTGTGTGTCCCCACCTCTTTCCAGGTCAGTATGCCTGTCTGCCAGTGCCTTAGCCTCTGTGGTGGGACAAAGCCATTTCTTACTTAAAACATGTAAAAAGTCTCTTTAATTAAAGAGTAACCCAAATAGTCTGGGCCGTTTAATGCGTAACACAATTAGTACCGGGTCGGACCCTTTACACCCTGGACATCCTCAGGTTCTGTTGCTTACTGGGTTTTTTTCCCATTCTACCTTTTAATTGAGCAGAATCGTTTTCAAAGTCACATTCCGCATAACGGTTAACTCAACGCAATGTGTGCGTGGTGTGAAAGAACACAAGGGCTAGTGAAATGTCAATCAAAATACTCATTAGCTCAAAAGGTAGTTAGGAAGCTAATATTTTCATTGATGCATGTATATTCTGTGTGTGCATTAAACTGACTGCAGGTTTTGGTGTGAAGTGATGCTTAATATCCTACAGACGTGCTTTCACTCTATATATCTCAGGCTCGTCAGCTGATTCTACAGCACGGGCTCACGCTCTCAGATCTGGACAGACACCCAGAGGTATGTTCCGTCTAGCGGTGGGCTTAGAGTTGGCGGGACACCCACATTCTCTCAAAATCACAGCCTGGGTTTGGGGTTAGAGTTGGCGGGACACCCATACTGTCTCACAATCGCTGCCTGGGGTTAGTGAGCTGGGTGTATCTATACTGTGTCAATATAATTTAGATGTTCAGTGCTTTAGTGAAGGTGCTCAGTACGCGGAGTGTGCTCAGTACCGACTCTGCATTTGCACCCACAGCTGGACGTGGCAATCGACGGGGCAGATGAGGTGGACTCTGCACTCACTCTCATCAAGGGAGGAGGGTGAGCGACTACTCTGTTAATCTGTGTTAAATTCCAACATGGGATTGAGATTAAGTGCCGGATGAGATTGAGAATTGTCTTTGTTGCCTCGGTGAGTATGTTCATTAAGGTTTTTAATTTATTTTATTGTTCTACAAAGTAAGCTATGTTGTTTTTGGATTAGGTAGCCATCTAGATATTAGTTTTAGTGTTTTAAGTGTCTAAAATCTGAAGGACTGTATTACGTGGTGGGTAACTAAATGACCTGTCACTGAGAAAAGTAGAAGATGTTAGGTATCGGACTGAAAACAATGGCAGGCATTTGTACTGTTTATCAAATTTCATTCTGAATGATAGTTCCTGCTTGTGAAATAAGATGGAAGGATTGAGGCTTGGTGGAACAGGTCACACTGGTAGATTCTCGATTAATGATCAGATGTTACTGGAGTAACATTTTATAATGTCCCTTTCATTCTGTGTTTGTGCCGAAGTTTTGAAAAAATGTAAAAGCTGTAGGTGCTTTAGACCAGAATGAGCAGACACCACTGTAGTTTTCAGACACCCTCTGTTATAGTTAAACGAATGCTCATCTCATCTCCCCCAGAGGCTGCTTGACTCAGGAGAAAATTGTCGCTGGTTGTGCCAAGCACTTCATTGTGATTGCAGACTACAGGTGTGTATTTTCCCCATTTGAATCTCATTGTTCTTTTTTCAGTCCTCCTTAAATAATGAATTAACCACATTCTATACCAAAATGGGACACCGTTGCACACCTTTAGGGAATATTTATGGTGGTGTCACGTTCTCCTTGGCGTGATTATAGACTCTGAGATAAAGGAACTGACGGTGGTATGACCTGTCTTTGTTCTCGGGACAGGAAGGACTCAAAGTGCCTGGGGCAGCAGTGGAAGAAGGGCGTGCCCATCGAGGTCATCCCCATGGCGCACGTTCCCGTTGCCAGGGAGATCGCCCGCCGCTTTGGGGGCGTGGCTGTGCTGCGTATGGGCATCAGTAAAGCGGTGAGAAGATGATGTATGGTGATGCTTCCCTGTGGTAGCACTGAATAAGGGAATCATTGTGGCCCCATTGGCTAAAAACAGACCATCACACATCCTATTGTGGCCCCATTGGCTTATTGCAGACCATCACACATCCTATTGTGGCCCCATTGGCTTATTACAGATCATCTCTTATTCCTGGTCCTACCCCGTAGGGCCCTGTAGTTACTGACAACAGTAACTTCATTTTGGACTGGAAGTTCGAAAAAGTGGAAGACTGGAAGGAGGTGAACAAGGCCATCAAGATGATTCCAGGTGAGTTGTTTTGTGTCAGGACTATGTCCACCAGTATGTGCCTGTTTCTGTTTCTGTTTACTCAACTTGCCACATCAAGGCCTTATGACACACAAGTAAAACTGTGTACTGAGTTCAGCTGGATTTTAGATAAATATGTTGTGTATGTAAGTGGCTTGCTGTAGTCGTCGTGACTGCAGTGTTAAGAGAAGTCTTTGAGCATTGCCTCATGCTCGCTGTCCACCCCCAGGTGTGGTGGAGACGGGACTTTTCGTTGGCATGGCGGAGCGGGTCTACTTCGGGATGGAGGACGGCTCGGTGCGCTTCAGAGACCCCTTGGCCCGATCGCGAGACAGCGTTCAGGCAGACTGAGAAGCTGCTCCCGCTTGTCCACATGCGGGGAAGGACAGAACAGCATCTGCTTCACACAGGAGGCCTTATTCCCTGGTGGCCTTGCTTCTGAGATTTCTCCACCAACCCTTCTTCCTTTGCCGGTGACCTCCGGGCCAGGATTCGTAACCCTTGGCCCTCCAGTGCTTCAGATCTTTACCGAATCTCTCTGTGAGCTCAGCTGTTTTGGCCAAGAATGGCGCATTGAACACATTCATTCACCATGTGACACTTTTAATGGAGGCGCTGGAAGTCTCGTGTCACCTCAGGTGGTTTTGGTCTGATTCAGGAGTCCAGAATTCCCAATTGTGTTAATCAGATATTTTTGAAGATTTCACTGATGTATTTGCATACGTTTGAAGTTGCATGAGAAGCTTCGATTCCAGTTAAATACATCACTAAAAGTTTTTCAATACCAACACCCTTTGGCAGAACAGTTAAAGGCCAATGTGCAATTCATTAACTTAATCTTTTAGCCTCGCCCAGCTCTGTACACAGGCAATGTCCAGTGTGTAAGACCTTGCTCACGTCCTTGTTCTTTATACTTTGTTTTTTGTGTGCATGCTATCAACGTTGCCATTGTGTTCTCTGTGTGCGCATTTGATACCTACTCTATGTTGTAAACTGGTCCTAAAACATAAAACAGAAGTCTATAAACACGTTGTCATTCTCAAAATGATTTAAGGATTATTTTCCAGAGAGGGTTGCATAGTGACCCATGGTTTCCCATGCAGTCTTGTCTTAAAATGCCTCCTTGCTGTCCATTACACCGGCGTCAGTTTGTTTGTTCCACATTTGCTGACTCTAA
>JAOVYW010008591.1:0-10077 GCA_025775045.1 Hiodon tergisus
TAAGTGTCAATTTCTCGTCATTACTTTAACATTTGTTTTTATTATTATCTAATTAAAGATACTCTGAAGTGAGATACTTTGATACTGAGATACTTTTTGAGTAAAAAAAACTATTATTTTTGTCCAATACTTTCAGCTATGTCTCCGGATATATAAAAGAAGGCAGACCTGGATTATTTGTTTAAGGTGAAAACTACGAGCTGAAATATAATATATATATATATATATAATTATTTTATTTTTTTGTGCAGAATTAGCAAATATAATCCATATTTTGCACTAAAAGTGAGGCTATTTCATTCCCAGTTCACGACAGGCGCAATGGGAAATGTTTAGCTGTGCTTTAAACAAAACAACAGAAATAATTAGATTGCCAAATCAGAATAGAACATTGAGGCAGGAACCAATTTACATGTACAACTGTCGTCGGAGAGTCAATTTGTATGAGCTCATATATTCAACGGTAACAGATAATTGAACTTTGGTTTAATGCAATGTGGCTAAAAGGAACCAGAGAAGCCGTTTAAAAGGGAAGCCGTTTCCACGCAACGACACAACAGAAAATGATTTTTTTTGTCCAGGGGCTTCCACTGCTGCTCTGTCTCATCCTTATGACCTCATCCAGTCTTCTCTTATGTGAGCGGTAATTAGTGGTGTGCTATTTTACCCCCCCATCACTTGCTATTTAAAATACACCGTGACTGATAAGGCCCGACATATCTAACCAGTGACGAGTACACTTTGTCACATGTCCCGGGTGTTGTGTTTCGGAAGGGTTCCTGGGAGTCTGAATTATGAGAGCGACGACGTAAAAGACACAGCAGTAAATTAGCAAACCTGTACGAGACATGCAGTAACCCACACCAGCCCTGTAACAGAGCAGTCCAGCCATCACGCATGTGTCAGTCGTCAATCACGTCCTGACAATGTTTTTTCTGCTGCAGCTTGTCTGGCTGTGTGTTGACGTTTCACGGAGGGACAAAAGACAGTATTTCACATACTTGTTAAATAAAATGTTTCCAACAAGAGTTATCTCACTGATTGAACAGATCCCTCAGCCTGCAGTGCTCTGGGGACCTAGCTCCAACTAGACCAGTCAAGCAGGCAGATCTGTAAAGGCGAAAGCGTGGCCTAATGGAAAAGTTGCCGGTTCAGATCTCAGACCTGCTTAACTAAGTATTCAGTTTTAAGGACTGTGTTGTAAAGTGTTGTAAATTTTGATATATAAGTTTTTAAATAATAATAATGGCTAAGGTGTGCCCTGCTTTCTCAGTCCAGCAGCGCTCCCCTGGGAAGCCTATTCCTGGTCCCCTGTGCTAATCTGGAGATGACAGCTGGGGCCCTGGGGATTTATATTACTGACACACCTGTGAGGGATACTGGAATTTAAATGAAGGGGGAGCGGGATCTTTAAAAATATCAATTTAAATTGCACCACTATTATGATACTTACCTGCAACTTCCAGTCTGTTAGTCCTGCTGTGTTTCCTTCTTCTCCATGGATATTGTTAATTTCATACCCTGCCCTACACCTTTAACTAATGCAACCGACTACAATCTGGAGACAATGGATTGGCTAGTTTTCGGTAGAGGCAACTTTAGTTTTGAAGGACATGTTTGGTTTTTGACAGACAGTAGAGACAATGATGTTTGTTTTCTGACTTTTAGAATTAATTCCCACCAGCATGGTGTTTCAAGTTCTGCAGCGTTTGTCCACACTAATTTCAGTAGTTGCAGTCTCTTTGGTTTCTTAAGGACGGCCCTAACTCGGAATGCATTGTTGCAGTTAGCTAGCTACCAAAATATCCTTGCTATTTTGGTGGAAGTTGTCTGTAGTCGCATAATCTAGGATCAGTTTTGCCTTTTAAGACTGGCAACATGATAAAGAAAAAGCTGATCCAGGATCAACACTTTGATGCAACGTCTCAATTTCCCCTTGCAAACGGAACACTGTGTTTATGTGTCACCAACACTGCGCGTCATTTTTTATTTAGCGCACGGCCACAACTACGAGTGCACGGAAGCTACCGGAAATTGTGTAACAGCACAGTACCCATCTTAGCAACTGGACACATTGCTAACGGGCAGCTCACAGGGTAATCACAACTGAGCCCGGCTGCACTTCATAAGTTCTGTCTCTCTTATCTTCAGGCAAGCAACCACTGGTTTGCATCATGATCACCATCATTTGCATCACTCCACCAGAGAAATAATATACATGCGTAAATATTTAAATATCATAAATTGATAGCCTGATACACATTATTTACCAACTGAATTGACAAGACATTCTTCCCAATGCTCACAACCCATGTTTAGCAAATAAACGGGATAAGGCTTATTAAAACGGATATGGGATATTTGGGATAGTTTGGGAAACACACACAGATGCATCAGTTTTCTTCCTCTTCCTCTTCCTCTTCCTTCTGTGGCCTGTCACTGCGAGCCTATTGTACCCTTCTCTTGCGCTGTTCCCACTATTAAACCCCCTCCCCTTCCTCCTGCATTCTCACCTGCTCTTGTCACTCTGCCCCGCCTCCGCCGTCCCTGGCACGCTCCCAGAGCCGGCATAGCGCGAGGCCGTAATCACTGAGCAGGCCAAGAGCAGCAATCAGTGCAGGACAAAGCCTCTGAGCACGGTGTGGCCACTGGGGAGAGATCGCTTTGCTAGGCCCGCTGTCCGTCAGTCTCAACGGATACCTCCCCAGAGGGATCCGGTTACTGTATATGACAACATCTGGCACATGCCAGGCGGAGGTCCATGGCAGGAGATTGTTTTGGGCCGTCTAATTGGATAATGAAAATAAACTCCCCTCAGGGGGCCAAAGAGATCCCAGGTCAGTCGTTCCGCTCCATCAAAGGCACCGTTTCGTTTCGACACTGGAGTGCGGATAACGCAGCACGTGCCAAAGACAGAAACGTTGAAAGAAGTTGACTGGGTTTAATGGGACGCAGGAGCATTTAGGCACTGACTGTTTCTGTGGGAACCAGTCAGCATCGAGTTTCTGCCCTCAGCCACTGGTCATCACACGGTCCGCGACTAGACCGTATTGCAATGGTCTAACTAACACGCAAAGAAGCCCTCCGACTGTCGACCCTGTGAGGAATCATTCCGCTTACAGGGCTATAGCTATACAAGACATAATCACTGGTTAACCAATGTATGCAAAGCTGTGAGATATGAAAGGAAACCATGCCTGCTAAGTAAGCTCTGCCTGTACAGGACTAATAAGGGAATAAGCACACGCTGGCCTTTACAAGGCAACTTACATGTTCTTTAGTGAGGCCAGGCGGGCAAGGAGGAGACAGCTAGAAAAGAATGTGGTGTCCCTTTCTGAGCTGAATGAAACCTAACAGCGTGTAAAGTTACGTTTGAATTCTCGTATTGCCGCTGTTATTCAGCGACATGTGCAACAAAGGCCTCTACAATTGTGCCAATGGGCCTTTTAGCGTTTGGTCTGACCGCGTTGACACGTTTTAAATCCATCAGTCCTTTACATGCACCTTTCCACCTGCTGTATGTTGTCGTAAGTTTCGTTACTATTAAAACAAAAAGGTTAATTTAACCTTGGAGAGTTTCAGGAAGAAGTTTCACAAGCAGAAATAAAATTGAAAACCAAGTCATGACTGTGTGGAATATACTAGGTAATGAAAGCCTGCTCAATTTACAAGCACACACAAAAAAACCTTCCCTTCCCTTACACCACATAAGATCCCCCTCATTAACTGGTGTGAATCCTATTCATCTGGCTTCTTCAGTGGGGCTAATTGCTGTGACATCCTGTTGATTGTGGAGTTGATGTTATCAGGATGTCTTTACTCCAGTGAGTGTGAATCCTGTTCGCCTTGCTACCGTAGTGGAGCCAACTTCAGAGGATTGAATCCTCCTGTGAACAAGAACAATGGATCTGTACTAAACCTTCCTCTTCTAAATTCATGTTTTCTAGACTCCCACATTCACGTCACACAAAATGATTTATCATATTGAATGTACAAAAAAACATTCTGTAAGGTGAAAAAGTGAAATTGGCTTCCGTCTAAAATAATTGCTATGATTTTTAATTAATCAGAATAAACTCAGGCAATCAAGTTGCTGAGCCACTAAAAGACTGACCACATTGTTGTATGTCCTGGGTTCAAATCCAACTTTTGTCATTTAGCTTGCATAAATGGGAATTTCCAACCATCGACACATATTGGCAAAGCGCCGTCGGGGACTGGGTTTGTTGTGTCAGCTCTCGGCCCACTGGCGACTCCTACTGGGCACTGTTCGGGCTCCCTAGATCCCCGAGCGATGCCAGAGTTTGTTAATGCAGCAAGCTGAGATAGCATAACCTCGTTGGCAAACGTTCAATGGGGTGGGTGGAAATCCGAAAAAAATCCATATAAGTAAATTTAAAAAACCTCTAAATAACACCTACATACGTAACACTGTATACTGTAATTCTGCAATGACCAATCACATCAAAAGTGTCTGCGAACGTCACACCCACTTGCTGGTGTTTCCCACGCACCCGGAGGAGACAGCAAGAGTTATGCTAATAATTGCTTCCTGGGCCCATGAGACATTGATGTTAACAGCAGGAAAGTAGGGCCCCCTGGACAAGCAGGTGTTTTCAATTGCCAAGAACGTAGAACCTTGCGGAAAAGAACAACCTTTTTTTAACGCAGGTAATGTAGACAACATAGAACAATCTAAAATTGCTAGCTGAACTTTATGGAAAACAGCATAGTGCTTAAGTGCTGACGCTGATTCAACAACAGGCAGGAAAAGTTCTCTCAATTTAGATAATCTTCACTGGTGTTGTCATGCAAGCCTAGGAGCAGGAATGACCCGGGTGGCTCCTTCACACGCCCGCGAGCTAAACGAAACCGACGGGAGGAGAACGCCGGGGCCTCAGGGAAAATTGGCCTGATCCCAGACAAGGAATCTGCAACCTTGTCAAAGGGAGGATCCGTGCCATCCATTAGATCGTTTCTGAGACATTCTTGGATGGTTTGGAAGTACGTAAGCGTGTCGCTCAGCAAAGGTCCTAGATGCTGAGATATGATCATTCAAGATGCCGTGAAACTCAAAAGTATGCATTTATTAATTCTGTCTGCCAATACATATGCTTTTATTCGATTCAGCACCAAACCTTTATTTAAGTCTTACAACCTAATGCACTCAATGAAGCAAAAATATATTTAGGGAAAGCAGAACAATTCATGTAGATTCATTTTCCATTTATCCAATTTATGCCGTTGACATGAGCCTACACCGCCACGCTCAAACACGGGGAGCCGCTGTCGCTAGCCACTAGCGCTAACGTGAGCCACAGCGTCGACCAACTCTCGCTCCACATCTTCGTTTTTATACGTTGAATTATCCGTGCATCATATTGGGTTCCTTTAAAGTCACGCAGTCCTTTCCCCCTGTCGGATTGTGGTTCCGATATTACACGTGAAACGGCCTAGGGAAAGAGGCTCAGCTTTTGGACCTCGGTGAAAGGCAAGGACCCTAAATCACTTCAGTGAATTCCCAGCTGTATAAGTACTTACTTTTGAAGTTATGAATTTCATTACCCAGACACATTTATGGGGGTTTTTTTCTACCCCTTTTTTCCACTTCTGATTGCTTGGAGGACAGAAGCACAGCGATCACATTGCTGCCTGGGCCACTTCCCTCCCCCAACGCAGCACCTGACTGTCCGATGACGCCCCTCCACCACCCCACGCCTCGACCCCCTGGCAACCTTCCACCCCCTGCCGACTGGTTCTCCCCGCTGTCTATTTCACCCGCCTTACAAATAAAAACCCAGCATGCACCGTTTAATTACAGACGGCGAGCGGGTAAGAGAGAAGGGTTGACACTAATATTATAGGATGAGAAATCCCATAACGACGCAGGAGGAGAGACTTGGCAGGCTGCGCTGCCAGTGGGCCCTAACATAGGCCCTAATCTACGCGTGTCCCCCAGGGCCTGGCCCCTCCCAGCCCATTTCACTCCCTGTATGGCCTTCGGGCTCTAGCTGCTTCAGAAAGCTGGTTTGAAGGAAAGGTTAAACGGTGTTTACTTTAGACCATGGGCCCATTATCACAGGCGTGAGTAAAATTCTCCCCGTACGCAATACTCTAACACACTTTTCTTTATAAAAAGTCAATTTTGAAACAGCACGGTTGGTTATTGGACGGGCCGATGTGGTAATCATCATAACAAGCAATAAAAACACATTTTGACATATACACACAATTCATCTTACATGAATTCTTATTACAAATTGAATATAATATCTTTGTATATTTCCATGTTCTGAAGACCATGAAAAAAAAAAAATCGTAAATTATGCGGCTCAAGTAACAAATTCCGAAAAGTTTCACGCTATATGTCTAACCCTGCCGTGGTGGGCAGCGTGATGTAGTGTCCCATAGCCTAATTTAGGAGGACTAAAAGATCAACCAGAATCACACACTCATAAATCTCAGTTTCAAACTGCTCTATATTAAGATGCATATAACCATCAGCTGACAGCAGGGGATGGTAAAGGGCAACCCAGGCAGTGGAGGTGGGGGAGTGAGGCTACAGACCCTGGACCTGCCCTATCTGTAGCCAAAACACCAGGAGCTGAGAACGAAGCCCAGTCTCAGTCTCCGGGTTTCTCTCACCATTACCCATAAGTTCCCCCAGCTCTGCACGCGCACCGCATCAGTGTTCCAGTACATCATCCTCAATTCAAGCGCACTCCGCCGCCACAACAAATCAGTCCGTAGATGTACACATATACATCTCCTTTCGCGGTCTGCGACGGCGACCATGTAAAGCTGAGAGCTGTTAGGATACACTGCTCCGACGTTAACATTTATTCGTCGATTATTTTTAGTTCCACAACATTCCAGTTTGATCATTATAAAATAGTCGGGAGCCGCAGCAGTCTAGTTCTGCCCACAAAAGTGAAACTCCACACCGTGTCTCGTTTAAACAGCTGCCATGCTGGACTGACTCATGTTAGTGAGTTCAGTAAAACAGACAAAAAATACGTTTTCCTGATATATCATACCCATTTTACTGTATACTACGTGTTGTCGTATTTCAGAACAGTAAAGGCCTTTTGTCAAGCACAATGTCAAACCCAGAAACAAACAAAAAAACAAGCAAACAAATGCACAGTATCCCCCGAATTTGGATGGACATGGGAAAACGTGATTGGTGGGTGTGAGAGATTTGTAACTGAAAGGTTGCTGGTTCACCTGTGCTGTTGTATCCTTGAGTAAGGTACTTAACCTGAATTTCTTCAGTAAATATCCAGCTGTGTAAGTAGATGGATGTAGAAATCGTATGTTATTTTGGATACTGCAAACTACGATTGCCTGTGATGTAAAGCCTCACCATTAATTTACGAGCCATTGGATACTGTAAACTCCCCATCCCGAGGTCATGAACACAGCTCATGATACCTTTGATGTAAACCCTCAGCGTTGATTTACGAGCCAGGGCCATGTCGTTGTGTTCTTCACCCAGCCCTGAAATGTCCGACAGTTATTCTTAAGCAGGTGCCCGGAAGAGGCAGCAGTCCTTTTGTGGTAATAGAGGGCACAGATGTCGCGAACCACAACAGAGAGACGAGCTGTTCGGGGGATTACTGTGGCAATGCCGGGCACAAGCTCATATTGACATTGCGGCCATGTTGGAGATAGTGGCCACAGTAACAGCAATGGCAGCAACAGAGATGATGCAATAGTTATGATCGCGGTGACAAAGACTAAGAGAATAATGATGAAGATGAGGGTAAAACCAACAGGGCTGTGGTCCTCCACTGTGAGCTACTCCATGGAGTACTGCACCAAACTTGCACGGGGTCAGTCTAGAGCGGGGCTGCCAGGGACCTGTGATGGCTACTGTGTTTGAGACAGAAGGAGGCCCTAAAAAAATTTAACATCTCAAGGCACATCTGTCAATCATGAGACGGAGAACCCAAAAACACCTGCGTCAGAAATTAGACATGTCAGTTGATTCAAAAGCATCACCAGTTTGTTTAACATCCGATTGGTTCAAGCTACTTTGGTCTTAAATCTGAGTCAAGGCTAAATTGAAACGTTCAGGCACTGCGAGACACTCTGTCAAAGAACTGGCGGCAATGTAGCCCAATCAGATAACCAACATCACGGGATACGTATTTTAGTCGCTGGGGTCTAATGCTGAACTCGTTTATCTGGCAGCACATTATGTGTATAATTAGGCCTGGTGCTGATATGAGCGGGTGTAAAGTCAATGTTGAAAGGAGGCACACCCTGTTTTGGCTAACTGGGTCAACACACCGGGTGGTGTAATGTAGCAATGAAACAGCTTTGATGCTGGCGACCCTCCCCCGCTAAAAAACAGATGCATCTTGGGAAGTGATCTGGCCTTGAGCCCACTGGTTACGTTATCGACGGCTCCGGGACGAACTGACCCTGTCTCTCAGAGTGGTCTTTGTCCCAGAAGGCAAGGCTCCCCAGGGGAACAACAGCACCCTTTCAGGCTGAGAGACAGTGAAAGCTGCCGAGGAGGGTAACTGGCCCCTGTAAGGAGCAGCTCAGTCAGATCTATAGTGGGATAGAGAACTGCCCCACACACTCATTACACCACGAGCAAGCAGCCGTCAGGGGAATTCTAGCCTGCTCCAAAGCATAGTTCAAATTATATTTGAAGATTAATGCATAAAACACTTTTATCTCTGCATAGATATAGATTGGAATTCTGTCACTGAAAAGTCACAAAGAGAAGACTTTTATATAGTATATAGGAAAAAAATGTATTATAACTAATATTAAATATGCTGGCTATGCATGGCAAGAGAGAAGCCTTTAAAACTAACTCAAGGGCAGGCCAATGCACAGCCAACTAGATAATGGTCATTAACATTGTAGAAGATGACCGACCCAGCAGGGCAGAGCCATAACAAGATAATGCTCGTGATAACACAGGGCATGATGCACCAGGCATGTGCTGCGTGAGACACCAACTTCCAGAATTCTGTGAGTATGGACTGCGGAATTCCTCCCGCAGTCAGTTCAGTCAACAAAATGAAATGTTACTAGGGACCTTTCAAAGAGCTTATTCATCGGGAATGGAGAGGGCCTCATTGTTGTCTCACAGCCCCACGCTGACTCCAGAACTGGTCCGTGGGATCCTGGCACCCTTCGGAGTCTCTGTTTTCACCCAAGCCGTTAAACAGAAACGTTAAATAAGGTGGTGAGAACCCTTGGCAGGCGCGAAAAGTGGCAAGGCTTTAAACCTGCAAAGCACTGTGGTATTGAACGTCGCTCAAGTCATGATGATGAGGTGGATCACTCTCGCATCATCTGACCCCCGCTATAAACGAGCTCAGTGGGTCAAAGCGACAACCACTCAGTTGGGGAACAACCACATTTTCCTTCATAGGCGTAGTATGTTTGCTTTAGAAGGTGCCCTTGGCAAGGTTACCTCTCACACCTGTTCAGAGCCAACTGATTTCTCACCAGTAACCTGTTCAGTGACCTCAGGCATCATTGAATGTTTGGTTTCGCGAAGGTGTTCTCAACAATTGTAAACCACCTGACATATAGTAGATATGAAGGCTCATTCCTGCAGTCCTAAACCACCACCACACATATTCTGTCTCTGGTACAGGCTGACAGGACGATTTTCCACAAAAGTCCCTTTTTTCTGAATAAAATCACAAAGAATGCATGCTTCCTCGATGATTCTAGATTCTCTACGTGTCCTTGACTTGGACCATGATCACACGTACTCAGATCCTTCCAGCGTCACGCTGTCCGTGTCATGTCCAGAATCACAGAGGCCAAAGCACACCGTGGAGCTTGCATCTTCAGAAATAGAGCCCCTATCTTTACACCTGGCATCCATCTAGGCCCAACAATGCACACAGCAATCTAACTGGATTAGAAACGAGAACTCGTTTAAACAGTGGACTAAACAGGGGATTCATTTACTACAGCCATTATCGTATTGGCAAAGTGCCAGCCATACGCTAATCTTGTTTATAGAGAGAGAGGGAGAGAGAGAGAGAGAGAGAGAGAGAGAGAGAGAGAGAGAGAGAGAGAGAGAGAGAGAGAGAG
>JAOVYW010008593.1:0-10074 GCA_025775045.1 Hiodon tergisus
TATATATATTGATTCAATAACTGCTAAGAACTGCTGTTAATTTTGAATTTTGGAGTATGGAAATCAATTAATTATTCACTTAAAGTATTAATTTAATGCAAGGGGAGAGATGAATTACATGAATAACCTTTAATACTTCTCGGATAAAGAAGAGTAATTCAATAATAGATTCATTCCTGTAGGCCTAGGGAATAAAACTAATCTGTTTAGGGTAGGGAATGGGTTATGTATTGACTCGAAATTCTGAACATTTCTCCACAATTTAATTAATGAGTAATCTTCTCAAATTTTTTAATTAATTAATTTTGGGAGATTTTGCAAATTAAGTCTGCATGTTAAATTAACTCAAATAGGTTAAGGCAAACATACCTTGTTGAACCCTAAAAGTTAATTGATTCTCTAGTCAATTCCTTGACTTGATTGTCCTTGTGATTGTCATCCGGTTTAACTATTTAGTTCCTGGTTTTGTCCTGATCACTGCCGGTTGAGTGTGTAAAGTATGCGAGTGTATTTGTTCTTCACAAGGCAACGCTGTCTGTTTCTTACGGTGTGCTTTGGTGGGGACAGCCCGGCTGGTCCAAGCTCTGGTGCTAGGGGGAACCGACACCATCTTCAGACTTTCTGAGCAGCATTCAGACATAGGGCTTACATTTCTGCAGTCATCAGAAATTTCTCCTTTAAATCACAGAGGATAGCTTTGGGCACATATTTCCTGTTTTAATTAGAGCAGACAAGCGTTAACTGGTGAAAACATTTAACAAGGATTTTTTTGGTATATTTCAGACAAAGAACAGGAATGTTGATGCAGTTTTTATGAGACTTTCAGATATGCTTGACTAACAAGTCATTGCATCACATTTATCTGCTTGGATGTGGGAGACATTAACAGCCTTATGAATATTCATGCTGTCTGCCTAATTAAGTTAATTGTTCTGCAGAAATGCTTTCACTTCGAAGGGCTCCCCCCCCTTCTTTGAGTGTTTGCTGCCTTCGTCAGTCATGCTGTACAGGAGTAGATAATGATCTTGTCTTTACCTTCAGAGTCATGTCCTAGTCAGTACAGAATTTTTCTGGCAGGGAAATGAATGAGGCAAGTGTATAGTTGCCTATCTTGGAGGACATGCCACGCAAATAGATGTTAAATACAGTGATGAAACAGTCAATGTGTGAAACCCAGTGAAAGAGGGGTAAAGATTTTATCCTTGCTGGGAGTAGAACATGGTTTCCGTCTGGCTACAGACTGGTAAACAGAAGGAAAATTTTACTCATTTGTGGATAAAATGCTTACAATTGTGCCGATGAGTTTGTCACGATTTTTCATCAACTGTATATCACGGGTTATATTCTTTATTGCAAATGCATTCTTGCTTTAAGAAAATGACCATCATATTGAACTTGAAACATCGGGATTGGCCTCCTTACGGGAGGTAGCCAATCCTCATCGATAGACAGTCAGACTGAAGTAGCTTTATTTATATTTTTCACTACACAGAAAAAAATGTGAATCAAATGTATATGATAATTGTCTTGCAGATGTATTCAGACCCCTGACTAATTATCAAATTTTACTGAATTACAAATGGTCATTCAAATTTAAATTTTGTTCCGTTTGATACTCAGTTAAATCAGTTATTTTAAGGTGACATTGTTTTTATGTTGGGAAATAATAATAATAACCTGAAATATATTGCTTTCGAAGCCCCCAGGTTACACAGGTGAAAGAAATTGTTCGATCAAAGACACAATTAGACATTTAAAACCCAGCTTCTGCCCTAAAGGTTGAAATATTGTCAGAAGATCAAAACAATTTACCACGTTATTCTCAATTTTTTTTGTTTTTGTTTTTCTCTCATTTTGATTGATTTTTTTAAAAGGCTGAGTGTTAAACTAGCTAAATTTCCAGTGAGACATGATTTTCCCCTAGCGGTACTAAAAATAAACAATACCATTGCCTGTATTGTCAAACACTCTATGTGGTATATAGTAAAAGACTCTTTATGCGCTGTTTTATTTTTAAATAAAAGGAGTAACTACATGGTACAGTTTTTTTGTAGACAACAATAACATGTGTTGTTGGCGTCTTTGTGCACATGGTATTACATACAGTAATGCAGTGGACATAGTTATTGCTGAATGCTCACATTTTCTTGTCTGAATTCAATAACAATAGTGCTGTGGTGACACGGGTGCCTAAAAGGATATTGTCTATAGTTATAGATTTTGTATACATTTCTAGTGTGTAGATTTCCAACACAAGCATGGAAGAATGTGTGGGGGTGCAACGTGGTGATAAATTGAAACCTTGGGCGTTTTTTTGGAACCCTGAGAGATGGCTCAGTCTCCTTCATGCTGAGTGTGGTTTGTGGTCCCTCTGGGAGACCAACTAATCAGAGTGGCTGTTCTTACACACGTATTTTTCTGTTCTGTCTTCTTATGAATGCAGACTTCCTTCCAGTTTAACTGCATTACCGGATGTCACATGAGTGTATCTTGTTTTCTGAATTAAAGTGACGTCTGTTAGCTGATTGAAGTGCATCATTGAACTTCTCTCTGAGCTACTGTGTTGACAATGCAAGGTCTCATGAGCTTTATATGAAAGATAAGCAGATGTATCATATGTCAAGAGGTTACATGGACCTGTGAGCCCCAAATGACTGAACAATACCGCAGTAGAGCATAATCTGTGGTTTTCAGTATGCAAACCACAAAAGAATAAATTCAGTCATTGACCTAATGCAGACCTCCACACATTCCATTCATATTTATTTTGTAACTAAGGAAGATTTGTGGACAAGCAGCTTGATCAGTTATTTTGACTTATTTGGCCTGGCAAAATTTAATGGAATTAGAGATATACCGATAATTCAATTGTGCACAAATTTATTATAGGTTAAAGCACACAGATTTTTGCTCAGCAGAGAAAAGGAGCTAAACCTACTGTAAGCAATCTAGGGCTAATTATTACTGTAAGTAGAATTTACATACTGCCAGGAAGAATTAGTCTGAATTATCAGATGTTGGTGAAACACTTTTCTCACTAATGGAGATTGGACCATTTCAGGGCCAGGCTGTCTCTTTTTTTCCTAAGCATCGGGATCAGGTTATTGTGTTTGTACAGCAAGTAGATTAATGAATGAGTGCAGGTGGCAAGGCTGGTAAGTGTTTCTCCTTTAGTTTTGGCCTGAAAAAAGTATTTTTATAATTTAGGGGATATATCTCAGATAGATAAATTGGGTCAAATGAGGGGCTTGGCCACTAAAAAAGGGGTCGATGTTACAAACACTCAAAGAGGCAATTTTGAACTTGAAAAAAATGTTTTGTTTAAATAATGTAATATTTTTTATCTACTCAAAAGTAAGTAAAACAGCACCACAAGAATTTAATTCAATTAAAATGAATCCCCCGCCCCATGGACTCCCACACTGTTCACCCACAATAATGCAAATAAATCAAAATTTAATTATCTTGTGAGACTGGACTCAACAGACTAAGGCAGCAAGAGGACAGTGATCGTTACCTGTTTTAATATGATTGCTGGCTGAGTCAGAGAGTCTAAGACAAATCGTTACCTGTTTTTATATCATTGCTGGTTGAGTCAGTGTCTAAGACAAATCGTTTTTTTTTATTATATGATTGCAGGTTGAGTCAAAGTGTACATTTTTATTAAATTTACGGCTTCATATACGTATCTAGTATACGTACTAGATTATATAGAACTGGTTTACCATGAAAAATTTTCTACTTCATAACTGTGGGAAATGCTTTTTTACATGTCATTGGTATGAGGAATTTCTGTCTTCACAAAAAAAGTATTCTAGACAAAAGTACAGTGAATTATATTAATTATGGAATAGTTAAATTATTACTTTATTTTTTACTTTATTCTTTTATTTTAATTACACATAAACTGTGTGTCACCAGATACTCTGGGACTGATGTGTGCTCTGTGTGCTCCACTCCCTTCAGAAAAGTATTTTGCGTTTTTTTGTGCAATGAAATTTTGGGACATTGGCCGGTTTATGTGGTAAAGCACCATCTTTGGGTCCTCACCTAAATGCCATCAGTTTTCACAAGAACGCACAAGGATTGGGAAAGATTTAATTAAATAAAATTTACATTAAAAATTATATATTGTATAGATTTGAAAAAAATGCATTTTTCTCTTATAGATACACAAACTATGTGCATGAGTAAACAGATGTAAACAGATTTATTACTCAATATAAGTCTCAATATAAACTATTCAAGAAATGTGTAAGGCACTTTTACAAAATTTTAACACACAAACCTGAGATGAATGCGTTGAGGTAAAACACCTAACCAAGATGTGTAAAAATAATTAATTCCAAATCTTAATTTCAAGTCTTAAAGTACATTTTCTCTGCTTAACAGAAACATCCAATATGTTAATGAGATAATTGGACACAGAGCTTGATGTCTGTGCTCTCAATTTACATGTAGCATATTTAATTAACTTATTTACTATTTACTAACTTTTATTCTTATAATTATTTAATGTTGCCTTGATTCTGAATTTAGTTTTCCTTAAACAATAAGCAGGCAGCAGACAAACTCGTTCCCTTGATGCTCCTTGAAGATTGTTTGAATTTCCTGTGCCTTCAGAAAAGTCTGTCCCTTATGACACACTTTCACTCTTCAAAGTACAGTCGTAACTCTCTTCTAGTTTTCTTTCCAAATTTCTCTTAAAGAATCCGACCTGCCAATGAAAGAACTCTGCTAGTTGCAAGAACTGTGCGCATTGTGATGTTAAAACTGAATATTATGCAAAAAAAAAGGGTTTTTTCAATAAATGGTACATTTAACTTCAACTTCTATGCATTGGGCTGAATTTAATATTTTGCTGTATAGATCAGAGACAAAAAAATTACTTGACTTAATGTGTGTTTTTGTTTTTTTGGATTAAACTATCGAACTTGATGTTATTTCATACATTTCATACAGGGATTTAAGACACAGAAACCCACCTTCCAAAGGCCAAATATGAGCAGGGCCAGAATCAGAAGGCCTAGAACCAGGCTCACCCCAAAGATGCACATGGTTATTTCTTTTGGGGGTTTCTGGTGGTAGCGGGCCTCTAGAACAACCTGGAACATTGAGAATCAAAAAGCTGCAGACACTGCTGTTCTTCTGAAACTCCATAAACCAATAACACAGTAAAATTTACATAATTGTTAAATGATTTACCTTTGTGAAGGAAGTCTCCTGTAAGGGCAGGATATAGGAGCCCTCCCTGAGTGATACAACAGCAGTGCTCTCAAGTACCATGGCTCTGTCTCTTCCCTAAAAAGAAAGGTACCGTTCAAGCGGTGCATGTCAGTTTAAAATCAAGGCATGGAAGCTTCTACACCCTTCCTAACACAGCATGTAAGATAACAGACCGGGTGGATGTCCAGAACATGGGGCTTCATCTCCATTTCCATCTGAACGGTGGCTTCTGTTGCGACGGACAAGTCCCCCAGCTCACACAGCACGTACAGGCACAACAAGTCCTCCTTTGTGCAGTACTGAAGGAGTCAGGGAAAGAACATAGTTTCTAGGAATTTATATTGCCCGTAAGAATGATCCACAAAAAAATTCTTTAGCTATGACAAACTGAACAAGCATATTACCATTTGTCTTTTTTCTGTTTTTGACAGAAAGAAGACAACCTGTTCGATGAACTCAGGCTTTGGCGCATCACAACCATCCTTGGTTTCATAACTGGTGCTTTTGATATAGCACTCCCCAACAGAACTCTTGAGGGAAAAACAAAAGAACACAATTTACTGCAATGGAGGTCACCAGGTCAACATCATATAATCTCAAATGTTTACCTTATGTAAACAAAATTTGTATCCATACCTGAACCCCAATTATGTTGAGTAATCTGTATGGGTAAGGTGCCAATACATTCGGAATATCTATTTCAACCTTGGCACCCAATGCTTTGCTTGGACCGACATTTAGAACCTGAAATCAAGATATCTTCAGTGTGTAATTCTTCATTTCTAAGAATTACACATTAAATTATTCAATTTCAGCAAAAAATTTATCAAAATAAATCAATACACATAACAAGTAAAATAAAAAGTAACACCAATATTCTGCACCATTTGCATAAACACGCAGACATTTTAATAGACTGGAATTCAGTAAATATACAGAAACAGGCAAGTGTAGAGGCTTCATCATCATATGCTTGTTGGTCGTTAACTTAGAGTCCCCTACCTTCAAGGTGTAGTTGAACCTCTCCGTGTAACAAGCAGTGTTGTCCTGATCTCCAAACACAAACACTTTTGGGGAGAAAAAACTGTTGACAGAGGCAAAAGGGGGAGCACTGATCATGAAAAGAGAAGCAAAAATGACAACACTCATCACAACATTCACCGTTTGTTCACAAGGAGGATGCCATAGCACACTTTTTGTGAACATACCGCAGAGAATAGAATGCTCAAAAAGTGGGCCGAAAGATTTCCTATGTAGTAGGAAGAAATATTTCAGTGGCAAATGAATGATCTTAGACAAGACAGTGTTTTGTTTTAATTTGTCCATTAATGCTTTTGTGATGATAGACTTTGGCCTAAAAAACACAAAAAAATTATTAGATGAAAAAAGTACACTGACAAAGTAAAGAAAAACAAAAATAAAACATCTTTATAGTAACATTTACCCGTGGACATTTAGTTCAGCTCCATATCGCAGTGGTAGCTTCAGATTGGCAATGTTGTCATGGAGAAGATCTTTACTTTCAAAGCTCTCACTTGAAAGAGGAAAAAAATCAACAGTAGTCACTCATCTGTCAGAATGTCAGAATCTCTTTGTTTTAATGCTAGCTCAGCGGTACATGGATGTCAGCCATCACTGACAATTCAGAGACAGGTGTGAACCTTACAGAAGAATCCGAAAAACACTTTAGCATCTTTATTTGAGAGTGTACTGGATGGCTTCAGTGAGACACCAACTACAGGCTGATATTATTTACCTGGTGGCATTAATGGTTATGTCAAGGTCCCCAACATCGCTGCTTTGTTTCACATCCAGCAAAAAGGTAATGTTGACCTGAGAACGAAATTCCTGATCAGACTTGACTTCTCAACATGGTACCACACATCAAAATGGCATTTAGAACCAAGGATGCGTTTCAAATTAATAAAAAATAGTTTTTTGTAATGGACTAGCCAAATTAAGTATTAGTGAAACTATATTCTTCAGTTGCAAAGGGTTTTGTGAAGAAACTTGGTTAGGCAAATTATGCAATTGCTGTGTTTTTTTAGGCAAAACATTCACCTTTGCCAAAGCTTTGATGAACAGGTTTCCCACAGAACAGTCCAGTCCAATGGTTGCTTTCTCAGGCTTCACAATTTCACAGCTTGTGTACTTCTCCTGAAACCAGATTGCTCCATTTCAGCAAGAGCTAAAGGCTTTGTTACCATATAACAGCTTCTTGGAAATTCATTTTTTAAACTGATATCATGTGGCTCATACCGCGCCTAGCACTTTGATGAAGTAAATGTTGCTGGGGAACCTCAGGGAGAGCCTGGGGAAGAGTGCATCATCACCAACGTTGACCAGTGTCACATTCAGCATTGCAGTCTTTCTACTTCCCACTGCAAAGTAAGACATGTTTTTGTGGGACCTGAGATAGAAAAAAGAGTCTCATTAACTTTTATTCCAAAAAAGTATTCTACAAAAATACTTAAGAAGAAGCCTGGCTGGCAAACAAGACATTGTGTGGAACAAACAGACAATTCTGGTGGCAAAAATTGTTTATGATTTTTGATATTCAAACAGAGCATTGGTCACTTTACAACTCTGAGAGAAAATCTGGCATTCAGAAGACGAACTGAGATGGCTTCCTTCCAAAATCTGTGGCAAGAAGTTTCCGGTTTACGTCAGCCCATTCACTGTTAATATATACACTGGAATCCTCAAAATACTGATACCTTAAAATAATTGACCTTCAGATTAAAATGAATTCCTTGAGAAAACGACCCATCACTAGTTATGCTACCTTTGGGTCAATCTGTCTAGATGTAAAATGTGAAAACCAAAAGAGTAGGAGACACCTGCATCTCAAAAATAACAGCACAATTCATAGACCTGTAAATTTCCTGAAAGATGTATTTACTACTACAACTGTCCCGCTCCTATTGTATTACATCGTCTGAACACACTTTAGCAACATAGAATTTTTCATACAAATAATGCATAAAATAATCTCTTATTATTTCCTAGCAGTGCATGTTATAAATCTAAAGCAAATATGAAATTAGTTTGGAATGTACTTTTTACACAAACTAAATTCCGCTCCTGGGTTTAAATGAGGTATCTCAAGACTAAGGTGGTTACAGGAGGTCTTTAGGGATTTTTTACCGGGCCAATAGAAGCCGCAACTAATTATAATGGAACAGGCAAAGCGCTGGACAAAGAGTGTGACGATCTGGAGTAGTATGGAGAAGAATAACACAACACTTACTGTGGTAAACCCAGCTGCGCAGAAACCTGCAGGTTCGTAGAGCAGTTGACCCATGCACAGAATCGGGCAAAGACAGTCTGTAGAACAGAAAACACTCAACCAGGAGAGGAATGCCGCAAGTAAAATCCACATACATGGCAGGCTTCAATATCTAATTAGATGTCTACCATGCCTAAATGCAGACTAACTATGGATGTAATACTGTAACAGTACCTTGTTGGATACCAGATTGTTGTTCTCCTCAGCTTGCTGCAGTATAGGCTTAAGAGCAGGGAGACTCCCAGACACCCCATTCATGACATTGTGTTCTCCCAGCTCATACTTAAGCTCGAAATGGATTGGAGTAAATATATCTTGGACATCTCTCTGCAGGAAAAAATGATGCTTCACACACTGCAGAGAATTATTTTCAAACTCTGTGAATAAGCACAAAGGTCAGCACACAGGTCAGCACACAGGTCATGAAGGACACTTTTCCATCGTGATGGGGTGCTGTTTGAGTGGATGGCGACTCTGAACCTGTCTGTTGATCACCCATCCTGATCTTAAAAGCAAAAAAAATTATAAATAAAACAATGCGTTGTAATTTCATGTATTGAAAATGCAAAAACGTAAAACACATTCGATATATCCATTTATTCTGTCAAAATAAAATAACAAATTTAAGCCAATGCCTCAAATTTAACTTTTAACAATTTTAGTTTAGATTATAAGTTTTTTCGATCCTTGCGACTGTCAGTTTATCACTGCTGTGTTCTGCATATTTTAGAGGATTTAGCTAATTTCACTCAAACGTACAGGCAAACATATATACCCACATACAGGCAAAAAATTTAACTTTCCAAGCCTGTTGTGTGAAGGTCAAAGAAGTGGAGCATTGAAGCAACAGAGGCTCTTGCGTGCGTGTCTGGAATGCACTGATCGGACATTTTTAGGTCTGCCACTAATAGTCTGGATGAGTACGCTGCCAATGACCTGAATGAGTTCTACTGCAGATTTGAAAGACCCTTAGGACAGTCCTGACAATAGACCTTCTCCCTGTGTGTCCAGTCATGAACACCAACCCCCCACCATCAGGGCCAATACACAATCACTCATCTCAATCGTCCCCTCCTCTGCCACTGCAATGGCACTTTCAATCTTGGAGTTAACAGTTTATTGTTTGATTGTTGATATCTTAAATTTGTCTGAAACCTGGCTAAAACTGGACGAATACATAGCCCTTAATCAGGCCACTCCAGATGGTTTCTCCAGCAGCCAAAAACCTTGCCAGTCTGGTCATCGTGGTGGTGGTGTTGCCACAGTTTTTCGTAGCGAGTTTTGCTTAGCAGCTAAAAGTTTTGGCAGCTATTCCTCATTTGAAGGTCTAACAGAGGACCTGGTCAAATAATGGTAATAATGGCTCTCACAAACAAACAAGATTTTTATTAGATATATTTCAGATGATGAATTCCTAGGTCCCTGAGCAGAAACAGTTTATGAGTCGTTCAAATAATCCAATTAAAAGTACGATGCTAAAGCTTATCAAAGAGCTGCCAAATGTTTTACCTGAGGAAAGAATATTCAATAGTATTACCTCAGTGGATGAAATGCTAGAT